>JAMKQA010003906.1:0-21496 GCA_024699735.1 Posidonia australis
ACATTCGTTGGCAAAGGTAACAGCCGGAAGATGGAAGGTCAACAGTCGCAGTCTGGAAACGACTGGGCGCCTGCTTGGTGCGCCACCTTGGTGCGCCAACTTGGTGCGCCACCTTGGTGCGCCACATTGGTGCGCCCTGCTACCTCACAGATTTCTGGGTTCTGGCTTGCTAATAGGCTTGGGGCTAGGTTTAATGGCTGATCACATCCAAAGCAACATAAGGATACTCATTTCCGGGTTACCTCAAAATCGGGGTGTCTACAGAATGCACATGCTAAAGATGACTAAAAAACATGCCAAATCAAAGAGAAGAAATGAATAAAAGGGAAAAGGCTAATCCGAGGGACAAATGTAGGCATTGAGAATGCCGCTTTACTGTATGCCCAAGGGATATGATGAAAATCATGAAAATCGAGAAACTCTCGGAAAGTGTCTCACAAATCAACAGAAATTTGAATAAATTAGAGAAAATCAAATTGTAAAAAATAATCCTCATTCGGGACAATATCGGCATTGTAAAGCCCGTTGATGTACGCCCTCAAGCGATAGTAAGCCAAATCAAATCAAAATTGCAACAGTCAGAAGAAATCTGAGAAGCAATGGAAAAACCAAGCTTGAAATGAGTTGGAAATGCATGCATGATGAAAGGAAGAAGGCATAAGAAATTATGCATGAAAAAGTGCAACAAATTGTGCAAAATGCATGTAAGAGTATAAAAATGTGAATTCCAAGGGCTTTTGTGCAAAAATCCCAAATTGTGAGTGAAAAATGAAATTCTGAAGTAAAATCAGCAAAAAAACATAGAAAAACACATTTTATGTAATTTTGAAGAAATCTCGGGGCAAATGTGCAAAATTGTGCATTTTTGGTCAAATTGTAGATTCCTAGGGGTTAAATTGCAATTTTGCCATTAAAACATGTATTTAATGCAATTTTGTGAAACTTTAGGGTAAAATATGCAAGAAAAAGAGTCCATGTTTGAAAACAAAAAGTTTTAGGGACAATTCTGTAATTTTACCCTAGAAAACATGCATTCAGTGAGAAATTTGTACAATTCAGGGGCTAAAATGCAATTTAGGTCACATTTGAGCAAATATTTAAATTCCCATGGTTTAATTTGCAATTTTGATAGAGAAATATGCATTCAAAACTATTTCAACAAATTTCAGGATTTTAAATGCAAAACTTCTGGACTTTAATGTGTGAAAAGTAACTCAGAGGGTCTTATATCAAACTTTAAAGCATGAATGGCATTAACACGATTATTCATAAGGTACATTGCAATATTTTCAAATCAAACTTTATTCAAATGATTTAAAAAAAACATTGCAAGGACCTAATTGTAAGAAAAAGGACCTACCTGTAAGAAAAGAAGGACCTAACTGTAAGAAAACAAAAGTATCAGAGGTTTTTTAAAATAAAACTTATTTTTTTTATCTTTTTAAAAGAAAAGGAATCGACGGCCGCCAGCAACGAAACTCCGTCGTCGACGACCACCGGGGATGCTCCAAAGGAGCATCCCAAAGCCTGATCGAAGATCAAAAAACACGATAAGCAAGAGGAGAGGAGAAGAAGAAGATCTAACGATCTAGATCATGGCCTTAACGGCTAGAATTGGCTGCTCGTCTCCCTTGCCGTCGTGACTACTACGGTCACGGTATCGAAGAAGAAGGAGGTGCTGGAGGGCTGCAGCACGTCACTCAGGGGTCCAAGAAGCTTGGCGGTGCGGTGAGGAACATTTCCCCTCTTCCAGAAGCAAGAATGGGACACTCCTCCCATCCTCGGACCTCGCTCGCCGTCGACGCGATCCAACTCCAGCGAGCTCGACTGTGGTGGCTATCCAGGGCTTGAGGCTTGGCTTCGATGGCTTCGAAGTGCTAGGGATGCGTCGTGGAGTGTTTCTAGATGCTCGGAGAGGCACGGTGGTGCTGGAGGTGTGCGTCCCATCGCTTTCGCGAGTCGTCTTCCCCGGCGACAGCGACGATGCGCAACTCCAACGACCAGCTTCTAGAGGCTGAGCGAGGTGTTGAAATGGCGCGCAGAGGGTCGAAAGAGCTTGAGGGAGACTAGGGGAGGAAGGTCTGATGCTTTGGGACACGATTCAACCAGTTGATTCGTGCCCCCACCTAGGTCACCGGAAAACAGCTCCGACGCAACTAAAATCCTTGATTCCAGCCAGGGAAACCCTCTAGCACTACTAGAATCACTTGGGGAAGGAGGGAGGCCAAGCAAGCTAAAATTGAAGTAAATTGATGTCAATGGAGGGCATACCTAGACTGGCAGTGAGCTTGGCCATCGGAGCTTGCCGGAGGCCGCCGGAGCTCACCAGAGATGGCTGGAAACTCTGATTCCTCTTCTCCACGAGCTTCCTCCTTGCTCCAGGATCACTCTGGTTGCTCTGATTGGGAGAAAAAGCTTTGGGAGGCTCTCCTCTCAAATTTTCCAAATCTCCCTTCTCACTTGCAAATGGGGGCTATTTATAGGCTTCCAAATGGCTTGGTTGCTTGTTATGGTTAGAATGGGAGGTGGTTAAGGTGGTTAGAGTGAAGTGGGAAGTGGTTAAGGTGGTTGGAGTGAAGTGAGAAGTGGTTAACGTTGTTGGGGTGAAGTGGAAAGTGGTTAAGGTTGTTGGAGTGAAGTGGGAAGTGGTTAAGATGGTTGGAGTGAAATGGGAAGTGGTTAAGGTGGTTGGAGTGAAGTGGGAAGTGGTTAAGGTTGTTGGAGTGATGTGGGAAGTGGTTAAAGTTGTTGGGGTTTGACATTAGGATTTGAAGTTTGACTTATGGCTTAGGGTTTGACTTATGGTTTAGGATTTGACTTAGGGTTTGACCAAGTTTTAGGGTTTGGATTAGAGTTTTGAATTTGGTTTAGGTATTAACCTAGGGTTTAATGTTTGGATTAGGGTTTAACCAAGATTTTAGGGTTTATTTAGGGTTTTATGGTTTTGTTTAGTTTTTTAGGGTTTTTAGGATTTTTTTGGGTTTGTTATGGTTTTAATGGTTTATTTAGGGTTTTATGGTTTTGTTTGGGTTTTTAGGGTTTTCCTAGGGTTTTTAGGATTTGTTAGGTTTTTTAGAGTTTTTATGGTTTATTCAAGGTTTTATGGTTTTGCTTGGGTTTTTTAGGGTTTTCCTAGGGCTTTTAGGATTTATTTAGGGTTTTCTAAGGTTTTTAAGGTTTATTTAGGGTTTTATGGCTTTGTTTGGTTTTTTTTTGAGTTTTCCTACGTTTTTTATGATTTTTTATGGGGTTTTATGGCTTTGTTTGGTTTTTTTTTTGGGTTTTCCTAGGTTTTTTTATTATTTTTTAGGGTTTTTTAGAGTCCTGTAAGGGTTTGTCCATTTGCAAGCATATGGGGGTTTCTACTGATAGAAAAGTCATAATTGTTGTCAAATGCTGAGTCATATGTCAATAGCCATCCTGAAACTGTGCGAAGGAGACTGCTAAATAAAGCTAGCATGCTCACTGCATAAGGTTACCTGCCTAGTGACGAGTTGACGGACTCGTCACCGGATAGTTAGGGTTATCAGCCCTATGATGAGTTGACGGACTCATCGCCGGATAGTTAGGGCTATCAGCCCAAGGATAAGAGGTTGGTCCTCGGATACAAGAGACCAATAAGTCGAACCTCCTCCTGTCTTAGAGGGGTCACGAGGGAAAGGGATGGGGGCTATTCCTAGGATACAAAGAAACAGCAACTTGGATCTCCTCTAGACTTAGAGGAGTCACGAGGGAAAGGGATGGATGTTGGTCCTAGGACACAAGGAACCAGCGACTCGAATCTCCTTTGGACTTAGAGGAGTCACGAGAAAAGGACAGAGGCTGCTCCTAGGACTCAAGGAAATAGTGACTCAAGTCTCCTCCAAACATAGAGGAGTCGTGAGAAGAGGACAAATGCTGATCCTAGGACACAAGGAACCAATGCCTCGAATCTCCTTCGGACTTAGAGGAGTCGTGAGAAAAAGAAAAGAACCTGCTCCTAGGACACAAGGAAACAGCGACTTTGATCTCCTCCGGAATTAGAGGAGTCACGAGGGAAAGGACAAGTGCTGGACCTAGGACACGAGAAACCAGCGACTCAAATCTCCTCGGGACTTAATGGAGTCACGAGAAAAGAGATGAAGGTTGTTCCTGGGGCACCAGGAACCAGTGCCTCGGATTTCCTCCAGACTTAGAGGAGTCTCGAGGAAAGGATAAAGGTTGTTCCCAAGGGGCCAGGAATCAGCGACTCAGATCTCCTTCGGACTTAGAGGAGTCACGAGAAAAGGATATAGGTTGTTCCTGAGGGACTAGGAATCAGCAACTCGTATCTCCCTCGGACTTAGAGGAGTCACAAGAAAAGGATAAAGGTTTTTCCTAGGAGACCAGGACTCAGCAATTCGGATCTCCTCCGGACTTAGCGGAGTCACGAGAAAAAGATAAAAGATGTTCCTCGAGGACCAGGAATTAGCGACTCGAATCTCCTCTAGACTTAGAGGAGTCACGAGAAAAGCATAAAGGCTGTTCCTGGGGGACCAGGAATCAGCGACTCGGATCTCCTCTAGTGTTAGAGGAGTCATGTGAAAAGGATAAAGGTTGTTCCTAGGGGGCCAGGAATCAACGACTCTAATCTCCTCCGGACTTAGAGGAGTCACAAGAATAGGATAAAGGCTGTTCCTAGGGGATGAGGACTCAGCAACTCGAATCTCCATGGACTTAGAGGAGTCATGAGAAAACGATAAAGGTTGTTCCTAGGCGACCAGGACTCAGCAACTCAGATCTCCGTCAGACTTAGAGGAGTCACGAGAAAAGGATAAAGGTTGTTCCTGGGGGCCTCCGGACTTAGAGGAGTCATGAGAAAAGGATAAAGGTTGTTCCCGGGGGGCCAAGAATCAGCGACTCGGATCTCCTCCGAACTTAGAGGAGTCATGAGAAAAGGATAAAGGTTGTTCCTGGGGGACTAGGACTCAACAACTCAGATCACCTCTGGACTTAGTGGAGTCATGAGAAAAGGATAAAAGTTGTTCCTAGGGGACCAGGACTCTACAACTCGGATCTCCTCTGGACTTAGAGGAGTCACGAGAAAAGGATAAAGGTTGTTCCTAGGGGACCAAGACTTAGCAACTCGGATCTCCTTTGGACTTAGAGGAGTCACGAGAAAAGGATAAAGGTTGTTCCTAGGGGACTAGGACTCAGCAACTCGGATCTCCTCCAAACTTATAGGAGTCACGAGAAAAGGATAAAGGTTGTTCCTGAGAAACCAAGACTCAGCAACTCGGATCTCCTCCGAACTTAGAGGAGTCATGAGAAAAGGATAAAGACTGTTCCTGGGAGACCAGGACTCAGCAACTCGGATCTCCTCTGGACTTAGAGGAGTCACGAGGACAAGGACAAGGGCTATGCAACTTGGTTGATAGCCAGGAGGTTTGTTCTGTGTGCCGTTTGCTTTCTTCACTATGTGACTGCTCTATCTGTTCACTTGATGCCATTGGTACTGTAGGAAGATGTTGGTTGATTTGGATAAATCATTGCTTGGATTCTGTGCTGATGCAAGAGGCTTGGCTAGATAAGGGTTTCACGAGGGCATTGTTTCTTCCTCGGATAAGATGGACTTGTTGGATGATTTCTGACATCTCTCTAGGTTCACTGTTGTGTAACTGGCTGACTTCTTGGTAGTTTGACTTCGGCACTAGACTGTCAATTGTACTCTCTCTTGCTGATTAGGGGAGTATGGATATTCTGACTTTGCTCTAATCTCAGAGGCTCGTGGCTATTGTTGTCCTCATTTCTACGCTCGAGCCATGGCGGAGACAAAATGTTCTGGACGAAGATACTATCCCAAGAAGGATCAACCAACAGGGCAGCTGACATGCCCCTTGTTGATGAGGAAGATTATCAGCACAAAGGCAGCTGACATGCCCCTGTTGTACGAGATCCTCTACCAGGTCTTTGGCCGAAGAGCAGCCGACATGCCCTTGGTTTGGGACCTAGCGAGACCTTGCAAAGTGGACAAGCGATAATGCATGCAAGAATGATGGTGTTGTGTTGTGTCATCCCTCAAATTTTGGAATGCTAATGATGCCTGCTATGAGAAGAGAAGAAGACCTCGGTTCACAAGACACTACCCGGACTTCCAGGCTGTTGGTGGCTCTCTAGGATGGACAATTCAGTAGGTTAGGCTCTGTGCCAAACTCTTGGGGACTTAGACCTACTTTTTTGGCTTTTGGCTTATTTCTTTTCTCCCTCTTAGGCTCGTAGGCTCGCTCTAACCCTTGCTTGGAGGTAATGGGCATCCAAATTTGGAGGGGGCTGTTGGAATTGTATGCAAGCGGTGGCTAGTTCCTTTAGTTACTTGGATTTTTGGGATGCTTGCTTCGACTCCTCCCCAAAGTAAATGATAGGGATAAAGTTGGCCTACTTGTCTCTCTCTGTTAGGGCTAGCTTTTGTCTTCGACTTCTGTCTTCTTATTTCTTTTGTGCCCTTGTGGATATGTTTATTTTTTTTATTTTGGATCACACTCATGCTCGCTCCTAACATTTTATCTCCCTCTGGATGTGTAAGTCCCTATGGGAGTTTGGACATTTCGCCTAACCATGTTTGGGTGGTGAATCCCTCACTCACTAGGATGTCTAGGTAGTATCAACTGAAGAGGTGTAGACCCTTCTCAAGTAGGCTAGCTATTCCGATTCTTGTCATCGAGATGTGATGTTGATGCTTCTATGCATAGATGCATGCTGTTATTGACGTGCTTAAGTTACTGATGTGCATGAAAAAAAAAAGGCAAATGCTATGGATTAAATGCACTTGGATCACCATTTATTTAGAAATATGCATGCATGATGGAGTAATAGATGATGCATGATGCTCAAAAGGATACTTTACAAGGCATGGATACACACCTTCTGCTCATTGGTAGTACTTCTTCAAATAACATGTGTTGACTGGTTAAGGTAGCTCGATGCTGTCCATGTCTTCGAGGATTGTTGCGCCTCTCGAATAGACTTATTTGATGATATAGGGACCATGCTAGTTAGGTCGGAATTTGCCTCAACCGTCTGGGAGATGTATGGCCTGCAAAACTAGATCGCCAGGTGTGAAGCTCCTAGGTCGGACTCTTTTCTGATATGATCTGGCCACTCTCGCTTGGTAACAGTGGGCATTATACATGGCCTGTAACCTACTCTCGTCGATCAAATTCAGCTGGATGTATTTGTCCTCGACCCATTCGGCTTCTTCTAGCTCGGCCTCCCTCAATATTCTGAGTGATGGGATCTCTACTTCGACTAGTAGGACCACTTCCATGCCATACACCAATGAGTAAGGTGTCGCTCTTATTGAGGTCCGAACCGAAGTTCTGTAGGCCCAGAGCGCATAAGGGTGTTTTTCGTGTCAAGCCTTAATTGTCTCGGCACTCTTCTTTAGGATCCTGATTAAGTTCTTATTTTCTGACTCCATGGCACCATTCATTTGTGGGCAGTATGGGGAAGATCTGTGATGTTTGATCATGAGGCTCTGCAAATAGTCCTCCAATCTCTGAGCTATGAAATTCTTGCCATTGTCTGAGATAATAGAGTGTGGCACCCCGTACCGGGCTATGATATTGTTCTTGATGAACTTTTCTGTGGCTACAGCTGTGATGGTTTTGTAAGAGGCCACTTCCACAAATTTGTTAAAGTAATCTTTGGCTACAAGATGTAGCTGTGGCCATTGGATGAGGTCAGATGGATGGTGTTGACACCCTGATTTTGAGGTGGCTCATAGATAAACTCTCCAGATGTTGCTTTGGATGTGGGAAGCTCAACCACTTTTGAATCCTACTCAACCTTTTAACTAGCCAGAGATCATTGCATAAACCAACCACAAGCCCGTGGCCCAATTGGCAATTCAGATAGCTAGTGGAGAGCACCAATGTGGAGCACCAAGCAGGAGCACTAAAGTGGAGCACCTAGCTGGAGCACTAAGGTGGCGCACCTAACCAAAGCACCATCCTGGCGCACCAAGCTAGCACACAGTCACTTTTCATAGTGTTGGCTGCTAGCTTTCCATCTCCCATGCTTGTAACCCTCGCTAGTGGATATTCCATGCGAATCTACGCCAGCCTCTTCTTTTGCGAGGCTGTTTGCATCCCATGGGAGTTACCCTTGTGGAACCCTATAAAAGGATTGGGTTGTTGACCTTTTGACTGGGTAGTCAAGGTCATATCCTTTTCCTTGGATCTTTGCAGGCGCAAAATCCAGTTGTTGACCTTTTGACTGGGCGGTCAAGGTCATATCCTTTTCCTTGGATCTTCGCAGGCGCGAAATCCAACTGTTGCACTTTTGATCGGGCAGTCAAGGTCTTATCGTGTTCCTTTTCACCGGGCAATCAAGGTCATATCCTTTTCCTTGGATTTTCACGGGCACGAAATCCAGCTGTTCGACCTTTTGATCAAGCGGTCGAGGTCCTTATCCTATTCCTTGGATTTTCGCCTGTGCGAAATCTAGCTGTTTGACCTTTTGACCGGGTGGTCAAGGTCTTATCCTTTTCCTTGGATTTTCGCAGGCACGAAATCAAACTGTTTGACTGTTTGACCGGGCGATCAAGGTCGTTTCCTTTTCCTTGGATTTTCGCGGGCGCAAAATCCAGCTGCTTGACCTTTTGACCAGGCGATCAAGGTCCTTTTCTATCCTTTTCTTTTGGGTTTTTATGGGCGCAAGATCCCTTTGCTTGCCCTAAGTCCATGCGAATAGGGACCTCTCTTTCTTGTTTGACAAATAGTATGTTTGTCATGCCCCTTTCTTTGGGCTGGTATCCCCAACTACTCGGTTGACAACCGTCATGTTGTCTGGCGACCGGGATGACAAGACTTAGATGGCTTGTCATATCCCACCAACTCAGGTTGATAACCTCAAAAAATCCGGTTGATGAATCCGACAACTTATCATTTTCCTGCCAGTGGTTCCCTCTGTGCGTAGGATTTCTTTGTTTTTTGCCTTGTTACTTCAGCATTGGCATCAGCATTGCATCCACTTACAAGCACCCATTCTCGTGTTTACAATGTTAGCATCAGCTTTGCATTTTACTCTCAAGATCGGCTCTTGCATTTGCTTTCTTTGCACTGGCATCACATTTCCAACATTTAGATCAGTAGTCACATGCATTTTGCATTTTCATTTGACAACAAGTCATGACTTTCGGTGCATCCACTGGATAAGTGACTTAACGCCTACAGCAAACACCATTCCTCCGCAACCTCAAAATGGGGGTATCTTGTCAACCCTGAGCATCGATCTCGATTCCCTCCGTCCCTCAACCTCGCTCAAGGAGGAGCATCTGTAGACACCCCGATTTTGAGGTGGCTCATAGGTAAACTTTCCAGATGTTGCTTTGGATGCGGGAAGCTCAACCACTTTTGAATCCTACTCAACCTTTTAACTAGCCAGAGATCATTGCATAAACCGACCACAAGCCCATAGCAAGCCCGTGGCCCAATTGGCAATTCAGATAGCCAGTGGAGAGCACCAATGTGGAGCACTTGACTGGAGCACCAAGCAGGAGCACTAATGTGGCGCACCTAGCTGGAGCACCAAGGTGGCACACCTAACCAGAGCACCATCCTAGCGCACCAAGCTGGTGCACAGCCACTTTTCAGAGTGCTGGCTACTGTCTTTCCATCTCCCATGCTTGTAACCCTCGCTAGTGGATATTCCATGCGAATCTACGCCAACCTCTTCGTTTGTGAGGCTGTCTGCATCCCATGGAAGTTACCCTTGTGGAACTCTATAAAAGGACCTCCATTGGCAACCATTTGGGGAAGACATGGCAACTCATCACACTTGGTGAAACCATTCACTTATTCCAGCAACCCCCTCTCGTTTCCTGAAGATATCTTTGCATTCCAGAGCATCCTCAGCCAATCCAAAGCAACAATGAAGTGTTATCTTGAGCCTTCAAGGAGGAAACACTACAAGCAAGGTAAGACTCTTCTTCCTCTTTCACTTATTCTTTTATTTAAGCTCTAGATATTACACTGTATAAAAGCATGCAAAGAACTAGATATATGATCTGTTAGTAAGTTGTTTTCTTGTTGTTTTTATGATGAGATGATTGCTCCTACTTGTATATTAACAATGCTTCTATGCCATGTTAATTCTGCATCATGTAATCTCTGTTTTACATAATGAATCATGATTCATGCAAATACCTGCTATGAAATGAGCTGCAAATACACTCTTTATGTATTCACCATCTTCATATGACTGTTAGATTCATTACTTCATTGCATGCTCTTTAGAATCTACAATGCAATATTTTTAGCCCTTAACCCATGATCATGCATAATTTAAGATAAATGATATAAAGATTTTCATTGCTTGCATTTCATCATATTTCAGCTTTTTTACCATTTGATCAATCAATCTGGTTAAGATAAATCACAATTAATCTCTTGCATCTGGACCAGATTCCAAAATCAGACAACAATCTGATTCAGATATTCTGGAGTGCACCACACTGGAGCACCGAGGTGGTGCACCAGGGTGGTGCACCTACCCAAAGCACCATCTTGGTGCACCAATCTGGTTAGAGTATAAATCATCATTTTGTATCATAACCTGCATGCTTTCTCGGGTGTTTTTGACTTTGATTTTTATGGTGTATATTCTGTTGACTTTAATATGGCATGTCTTTGCATGCATGATTTTAGTCTTGGATGACACTGTTTTAATGCTTTTTTGCATCTTGCATATTCAGCCAGTTGCTGAAATTTGGTGAGCTGATTGCCCTATGAACTACTGTTTGGGAGGTTCTTATGCATCAGTCCATGATTCAAGTCTGGATAGCATGGCTGAATCTTGTTGTTTTTACTTAGCATAAGGATGGTGTGGTCTTGTGTGAGGCATACAGCCCTTGAGCACAAGACCCATCTTGTGTTTTCATGTTTGGACTTTGATGTATACTCATGTTGCATTCTCTGATGAGTTTGCAAGTTTACAAGTTTTTTACATTGCATGGCATTCTGGCTTACTATCTGATCTATGATTTCCTCTGGCACACTCTCCTGGCATCAATAGAGCACATAGGTGGCGCACCAGACTGGAGCACCAGTCTAGCGCACCACACAAGCGCACCAACCTGTTTTCTGTTGAACGCAACTGCATTTGGCATGGTATTTAGCATGTTTCCCGTTTGGATTTGCTTTTGGTTTTCTCTGGTTGTCTTCCTGGATATATCAAGAAGACCCTATTCTGTTTTCATCCCTTCTCATGCATGATAGATCATGTTTTGCATATAGTAAAGCGAGGATGAAAATCACTCAAACTTGTTAGATCTTTGATCATATCTGTGCAATATCCTTGCACTGGTGCTTGACCCACCGTACAAGTGACTTTCTGTGCATTAGAACACACCCTATAGCCCACACACCCATGTTTAGCATATGACACTATAGCATTGCATTGCATATCGCCCTTGGGCGTACAGAAAAGGTTGAAAAGCTGACATTTCATATAAGTAAACGAGAAACCCATGGAATGACCAATTTTTAGGCGCACGAGGGTGCCTAGTACCTTCCTCGTGCGTAACAGGGATCCTTGCATAATTTTCTAGTTTATGACCTTCTTTTCCATTGGCTTTATTACATGATTTGAATGTTTTGAGCGGTTTTCCTCGTCTTCCCTTTTTAAATAGACTAGGTGGCGACTCCTACATTTTACTATTATTTTTATCATATTTGCTGTGACTTTGCCGACCCTCGTACATTTAGCCTTTCGCGCCAAGCCCGAGGTTGTCGCCGGCATGGTTACAGATGGCTCCGATCACGTCTATTCCCTAAGTAGAGAAAAGCCATGGAGAAGACATAGTGTGCAGCTGTTGAGGGGGAGCATGTATGAAGTTCCCATGAATCTGACAGTTGTGGCATTTGCACGCGTAGCAACAGCAATCTGCCTCCACAGTTGACCAAAAGTAGCCCGGTAGCATGATCATCTTGGCTAACAGTATTCCATTCATATGGGGGCCACATGTCCCGACGTGGATCTGAAGCATCAAGGTATCAGCCTCCTTCTTCTCGACACACAGCAAAGGCATCTTGTTATATGACCTTCTGCATAGATGTCTCCCACCCAACACGTATCTTGACGCCAAGCACGCCATGGTCTTCTTATCTGCTGGTGATGTGCTAGTTGGGAGATCGCCTGATTCAAGGAAGGTCTTGATGTCAAGATACCAGGGGAGCTTTGCTGACGGGTCCGCTTCTTCTATGCACATGCAATGGACGGGTTGCTCTGCTCGAGTGATCAATATATCGACTGTGTGCTCTTCAGGTATTGAGAGCCAAGAGGCAAGGGTTGCTAGTGCATCAGTGTAGGAGTTTTTGGCTTTACTCATGAAGAAGAAGCGCACTTCTTCGAACTCCTTGACGTGCTGTAAGAGATATTCGTGATATGGCACGAGCTTTGGATCCTTGGTTTTCCATTCGCCGTTGATCTAGGATATGAGTAACATGGCATCCCCGTGCACCTGTAGTTTTCGTGCGCCATGCTCTAATGTGATTTGCAGTCCCATGATGTACACCTCATACTCGGCTTCATTGTTGGTGCACTTGAAAGTGAGCTTTCTGGAGAAAAGGGTCATTTGTCCTTATGGTGTTGACAACATTGCGTCGATTCCTCTACCCCTCTTGTTGACTACTCTGTCGAAGTATAAGTGCCACCGGGACTTGTCTTCTGGCTCATCAGACTCTGCATCTCCCATGGCGAACAAGATGTCTTCATCTGGGAATCACGTATGTAACGAGTCATACTCCAGCAATGGTAGGTTAGCTAGGTGGTCCGCTACCGCTTGCCCTTTCATTGATTTCTGTGTGACGAATGTAATGTCGTACTAGGAAAGCATCACCTGCCATTTCACGCATCGCCCCACTATTGCTGGCCTTTGGAATAAGTACTTCATAGGATCATGCTGGCATAGGAGAAGGACCGGATATGCCATCATATAATGCCTGAGGCATTGGGTGGCCCAGACAAAGGATAAGCAGATCTTCTCGATGGGACTATACCTAGCTTCGCAATCGATGAATTTCTTGCTCAGATAGTAGATGGCTCTCTCCCTACATCATGTTTCATCATGCTGTCCAAGGACTGCACCCATGGAGTGTTGAGTGGTGGAGAGATATAAAAACAGAGGTCATCCTGGTGTGGGTGGAATCAGGACAGGAGGTTTTGTAAGGAGTTGCTTGATCTTGTCGAATGAGGCTTGACATTCCTCATTCCAATGGATTTGTGCATTCTTTCTTAATAGCTTGAAGATAGGCTCACAGATGGGAGTAAGCTGTGCGATGAACCGACTGATGTACTATAACCAGCCCAATAAGCTCCAAACTTCCTTCTCAGATGTAGCCGGAGGCATATCGATGATGGCTCTTGCCTTACTAGGGTCGACCTCGATTCCCTTTTGACTGACAATGTATCCTAGAAGTTTGGCAGAAGACACCCTAGATATGCATTTGTTGGGGTTAAATCGGAGCTTGTACTTTCTAAGGCGATCAAAAAGCTTTCTCAAATAGACCAGGTGCTCCTTATGCTCTTTGGACTTGGCAATCATATCATCTACATACACCTCTAATTTTTGATGCATGAGGTCATGGAAAAGTGCAGTCATTGCCCTATGATAAGTTGCACCGGCATTCTTGAGCCCAAATGTCATCACACGATAGCATAAAACTCTCCAGGGAGTGATGAAGGAAGTCTTCTCCATATCTTCCTCAGCCATTTTGATCTAGTTGTACCCCGCGAACCCATCCATGAATGATAACATTTTATGTCCAACTATGTTGTCCACCAAGACATCTATGTGAGGAAGTGGGAAATCGTCTTTAGGGTTTGCTTTGTTGAGGTCTCTGTAGTCGATGCACATGCAGACCTTCCCATCCTTCTTTGGCACTGGGACAACATTTGCTAACCACTCTAGGTACAACACTACCTTGAGGAAGTTCACCTTGTGCTGCTTCATGATTTCCTCCTTGAGTTTCAAGATCCATTGAGGTCACTATCTCCTGAGTTTTTGCTTGACGGGCCTCTCATTAGGCTTTAGGGGTAACTTATGTACCACCACTTCGACGTCTAGGCCGACCATGTTGTCGTAACTCTAGGCAAAGATGTCTGTGTATTCCTTCAGAAATGCTATGAAATCTACCCTAGCTTGTGGTGATAGCTTAGCACTGATAAGTACCTCCTTGACATCCTCTATTGTGCCGATGTTCACCCGTTTAGTTTCTTCCTCAACATGCATATTTGGATCCTCTGGATCATTGTCGTAGTGGTGGAATTCGAGCGTTTCACCGTCTTCAACCACGTCATCATCCTCCTCATAAGCGATGAGCTCTGATATGATTTCCTCCTTGAAGGTTGAGTCGGTGACATCAAAGGAGAGGATGTGCTCTGATTTCTGCCCTTGACGATTCTTCATGATGGTCACACTAACTTTAGTGTTCTTGTATCTGCACCGTGTGACCTCTGCTCTTTAACAGTGGGCTCTACTGACTAGCCGGGTTGCTCCGTTTCCTTGGCTCTTGATACTATTTTTTGATTTATTTTATTTTTTTTGGGTTTTCTGGTTTTTTTTTTTTGGATTTTCTTTAGTATGTACAAATGGTGCTACTGACTGGCGGCTATCGTACTACTAACCGATAGGAGTGATGCCGCCTGGCTTTCCCCCCTAAGCTTAAATCAGGGTTTTTTTTTTAACCCTCACCTTGCTTAAGGTGAGGCTTCAACTATATGTACCATCTAGACCGGCCTCCCGGCTCCAAAGAGATTAATTCTAATGGTCTAGTGGGTTCTGGTTGTGAATCAAATAGGAGCTGCTGGCTCTGATTCTGAGGCCCTCGACTTTCCTTTCCTCAGCCTCTGATGCACTGTTATGTCTTTGGCCCACACTAACAACTGCACTTGGAACAGATGCTCTAGGTCACTGACTTGCTCACTTTCCTGCACTGCCTTGCCGATTATCTCATCCTTTGCCATGATGCAATCAGAACCTTGAACAGTACTCTGTTTTTTCCACTACCTCATCTAGACTGCAGACTTCTGCTGAATGGATCTGAGACCACTGCGAACAATGCCCCGAACTGACCAACTACGCTGACGGATCTACTAATGCCACTGCTTGTAGGACTACCACTGTGGGGCTCGCTGTTGGGGTCGTGGCTGATGTCGTTAAAGTGCCTACCGTCGCTGAGACCTTGGTTGCACCCTCTGGTGTCGGCTTTTATCTGCAGTGGCCTAGTTCTGATTGGGATCGAGTATCCCTACACTAACAAAATTGGTGAGGTCCGACGGAATAACAATCTTCTTGTACCTCCTGGTGCACGATTGTTCGTCTTTGTGCGGCTGCCACTCGTATCCCAGACCTTCGAACTCTTGCCTCTCCTCTACTTGGATGGGCTCAGAGATTCCTTGGCCATGTCGCCCGAGCGGTGTCCCCTTCTTGTATCCCCATTTGCGACATATGTTTTCGATCATCCGAAGGGGATTGCTACGAACGGTCAAGTAACTGACACGCTTGAGAGCCGAAATGTAATTGATAGGCTCGAAATGGTTGACCCAGAACATGACATCAGAAGGTTTAGGATCGAAGTGGACGGTCTAGAGGGAGACAGTGGAGGCCGACTCGACCTTTTCTTGGTCAAGATTTTCTGCCATGACAACAATTTTGTCGTTGCCCTAGCGGAACTTAACCATGTGGTGGAGGGTCGAGGCGATCACCTGATACTTGTGCAACCAAGGGCGCCCAAGCAGAAGATTGAAAGAGGGCTCCAGATCCACAATGTAAAATTCGACGTCGAAGACTACAGGCCCTATGGTAAGAGGAAAAACCAGCATCCCTAGTGTGTCGTGATGCGTGTTATCAAAAGCCGTCATTCCCTTCGTAGTTGATATGATATCCTCCGCTTTGAATCCGATTTTATTTGTTGTGCGCAAAGGGCAGATGTTAAGTCCTGCGCCATTATCAACCAATGTGAGGGGAATTCGGAAGCTTTGATATTGCACCGTAATGAATAGGGGCTTGTTATGATTGGCTCCTCTTAGAGGCAATTCCTCATTGGAAAAGGAAATGACATGAGGCTCTGCAATCATGCCCACCATGTTCTCAAGAACGGACGAGTCTATGGTGAGGGAGACGTGAGTAGCCTGAAAGACCCTGAGGAAGGCCTCTCGATGTTCTACAGAAGTATGGATGAGATCCCAAATGGAGATATCAGCCTTGACCTTCTTCAGTTGAGATGTGATGTCGGCAGAGGGCTGCTCCTACCTTGTCGAGGAGGTAGGGACAGAGCAAGGGACCATCCTAAAAGGTTGGGTAGCTAGCTGAGGATGAGAAGATGCTAGACAGGCAAACTGGGCTACTAGGGCTGGTGGCCTATACACCCTCCCTGACCTAGTGACTTCTGCACACATTTCTGTGGAATAATCATCGAATACACGGTGAGTGTCCCTCGTCAAGTGGACGACAAGAGGGGTATGTGTCGCCAGCTCCAGCGCTGCAGACAACGAACTGACAGAAGTTGGTCTAACTGGGGAGGGTATTGGATAGGATGTTGTACAAGAGGATGTTGGATCAAAGACTAGACAGGATATTAGACAGGAGATCAGAATGGAGACTAGACAGGATGACTAGGTGTGGGTCGGGCTAGTAAGCAAATGGGTGACCCAGAGTGCGCGGTTGACGGTACGGTGGTACGCTCCGCCGTAACGGTCAGCCGTATCATGTGGACTACTGACTCAGAACCAGCATGACTCAAACGATAGTGGGAAGGACTCATCAACAGTGAGTATCGAGTCAAAGGAGGTGGAGAGGAAATGGACTCCTGAGGTCCCAACGCCTGTTGAGTTGGCATGCGCAGGCATGGGCTGGTTGACAATGTTGGTATAGGTCGGTGGTGCTTGTGCCTGTGTAGGTGGTGCTGTAGGTGTAGTGTGTGCCTCCTGGGTGTTGATGATGATGACCATGCAATCAATCAGGTCCTGAATGGCGTTCCGAAGAGCCATGCAATTGTCCATTGGGTGGCCCGCTCAGCGGTGGAAATTGCAGTAGAGACTAATGTTGTACCACCCCGAAAGAGGGTTCGGCGGGGGGCAGATCTTCGGGAGCTTCAGGAGTGACACCACCTTAGGGAGGATGGCGCTCAGTGGCTCAACAAGTGGTGTATACTGTCGTGCAGCACGCTGAGGCCTTCTCTGCCCTGGGCGGGGTCCTTACCGGACTGGTGCCATGGGATACACCGACTGGGCGGTGATGATGATCTCTAGTGTGTGTGGTGCCCTAGATGTAGGTGCATAAACTAACTGACTCAGGCCTGGTTGGTTCACCACATTAACGGGCGTGGCATGTGACCTTACTTTTGCGACGGCATGCTTGGGAGGATCTCGCCTCTTAGGGTAACTGGTGCCAGCACCATTGCGAGTGCTGCAGCTCGCCTGGTGATCCAGGGATGCAGCTTGTTTGGCAAAAGCGACGAGCGCAGGAAAGCTACCACAGCAGCGGGAACTCTCTACGCACGCGCCTGCCCGAATCAGAGATGGGAAGGTGGTGACAGGTTGAATGCTCAACAGAGCCCCAACATCCGGCTGCGCACCTCGAATAATAATTTTGATAGACTCCTCGCTGGAGGGCCTATCTTTTACTTGCGATGCAAGGGCGTGCCAGCGGTTGACATACTCCCCAAACGGCTCGTGGGGCTTCTGTCTTGTGGCAATAAGGCCTTCCCTCTTTGAGAACCAAGTCGAGATTAAAGGCATACTGGTCCATGAACGCCTGTGAGATGTCGTTCCAAGTCTTAATCGAGCCCATGTCAAACGACGTGAACCACTTGAGGGTCGGACCGATGAGACTCTTCTAGATGAGGTGGATTAGCAGCCTCTCGTCAGCCTGAAGCTGAGCGAGATCTCCGAAATATGCCTGAAGATGTGAAATGGGGCAACCCTTACCGTTATACTTCTTGAAATCTGTGATTTGGAACTACGGTAGAAGTGTCGCCTTTGAGAAATAACAGAGGTCCTAGAATCCGTAGGGTTAACGATCGCCTCCCTGCACTTGTCAAAGTGCTCACTCCAACTCACCCACCCTGGCGTGGAGGGTATCTGGAGCTGTTGCCGATGAGGGTGATGCAGTAAGGGGAAGGGCCACATATGCTGTGTGGGTTGCACCTAAGTGCTCCTCTGGGTCAACCATCATGCCACCTAGTGCTGCAGCATGATGGCCAGCATATCCATGCAAGAGTGTTGGGTGTGATTGTGGAGGTGAAGGTGCCTGGACAGGATGGTGTGTAAAAGGAGGATGAATGGAGAATTGTGTGGCAATGGGTGCTGAGTGTGGGAGTAGCAGCTGCTGCAGTGGTACGGCACCAGGCTGCAGGCTCTAGGGGTGTTGCACTCCAACCAACCCGAGGGGTTGACCACCAGATATCGGAGTAGAATGTTGTGCAGTGATGTGATGTGTCTGAGCCTGTGCTGTCACACCTAATGTGGGTGCAGTGAGGAGCTCAGGTGAGGACTGTGGTGGTGGTGTTGATGCCTAGAGCACCGGAGCAGACTACCGAGGAGCCTTAGGAATATTGGGATCTACAGTGGACTGGATTGCAAAAGCCATTCCTTCAATCTTCTAAACGAGAGCCAGTAAATATTCTGCCTGTGTGGTAAGAGACCCCTCGAGGACAGCAAGGGGTGGCACAGTCAGAGGTTCAGAAGTCACAGATGGGACAGAGGCAGGTTTCCCTGGAGGCAAGGAATCTACAAGGGGTGTCGCCACAGCGGGTAGAGTGCCAAAAGAGAAGGAACCCTGAGGAAGTGAGGCCGTCAGTGATACATCTGGAACCCGAGTTGGGGTCACTAAGATAGACTCAGTGCCTGGCTCCAGACTGGCCAAGGTCAGTGGATGTCCTACAGGGAGGGGGACAAAACCTCCGTGATGCACGAATGGGACAGAGGGAACAACTGAAGACACAGCAAAGGTAAGAGGGACAGCAAAGGAGGTGCCCTTCGGAGCGACAACGGCGGAAAGAGACTCGCTAGTGTGCTGGGCCATAGCTGACCGGGAATGGGTGAGAACCGGGCTACGGTGGAAAATAAGGGGATGAATCTTCGGACGAGCAATGGTCAAAGTGACGAATAACTCAAGAAAAGATGATCAGCAACGAAGCGTCGCAAATAGGGGAGCCAAGGCAAGAAAGCTCGGGCAGTGGCTAAGGAACTCATGCTCTACTACTTGAGGAAAAAGAAACTACTGGTGTTTGAACCAGCAACAAAATGCAGTTTGTTATATCCTTTGAACTCTGTAGATTTGTTTGCTTTTCATCTGAGCCTTGTTTGCATCTCGTAACCTTTTGCATCTCGCCAGCGAAAGGCCACCAACCCACGTGAGGCTGACAACCCTAGAATGTATGGTCAGGCTTGTCCAATGGCACCATTGCTCACCCCCTTCATCCACCCATCCCGCCCCACACCTTCACATAGTGTAAACACCCCAATTTTGTAGAATGGAGATGTGGTAGCTGAGCTCTGACTAAACCAAAGCCTTTTGGGCCCACCTAAACCCATTTAGGCCCACCTAAACCCATTTGGGCCCGTGGGGGCTCACAAGGCCCACATAGGCCCATTAAACCCTATTAGAGCCCACTTGGGCCCACAAGACCTATTTTGGCCCATTTAGTCCATTTGTGCCCATTTATGCCCGTTAGGCCCAATTGAAGCTCATTAGGTTCATGGTGGCCCATAAGGCCCATGGAGGCCTATGAAGCCCACAGTAGCTCATCCCACCTTCCTCTTCCTTTCCAACCCAATATCTTATTTTCTCCTCTTTATTTTCATTACTTTTCTTCTTCACTTATGAATTTTTACTCAAAAATACAAGTTATCTCTTCAAATGCAACCACACTCCATTTCTTCTCCACTAAATTCTCTCATTTAACTATGGAATTCACTCCTCCCTACTAATTTCTCACAAACCAGAGCTCAAACCTCCTTGCTAGCCCACCATCAGATCCAGCGAGCCACCAAAACGTCAGCCAGCCGTTGGATCAACCGCCGGTGAGCTTGGGCCGCCGTTGATTCCTATCGGTGAGCAGGGGACAGGATGGAGCGGGGAGGGGGCAGCTGTTGGAGCTTGTTAGGCTGTTACAGGACCAGTTAGTGGGTTTTAGTTAGTCGGTTAGGTGGTTAGAGCTGGGGGTGGGTTGTTGCAACGATGGGTCGCCGTTCTCTGATCACCTATTTAAGGAGGAGGACGCCAGCGTTTTCAAAAGGTTGGACGATACGAGAGAGAAAGCTGAGAGCGAGAAGGAGAAAATCCCGAGCGGAGAGCGTGAAGCAGAGGAGCAGAGAGCCAGCCGTCGCTTCCGGAGCTCTGGCGATGATCTCCAGCCAGGTACACATCCTCGATCACTCTAATTGTCTGAGTTGTAGCCTCTAGGTCCTCTTCTCTGTTTCTGGTGCGATCCCAAGCGATTCAGAGGTGTTCTCTGATCAGGATCATCCTCTGGTGCCCCACCGTCGCCAAACTTCGGCAACAGAGGTGGGGGAGGGAATCCAGGAGGCTTCCTGGATCCCCGAGCCCTCTCTCCTCCTCCTCTGGTCTTCCCGGAGCTTTTCCGCCCCGTGCCTCGCCGCTCCGCCACTCCAGAAGCCCGCGCCAAGATCGCCGAAAGAACGCGTCGATCCGCTGTCGCCGGAGAAGACGACGGAGTCTAGAGGTCGACCACGAGCCTCCAGCCCCCCCTCGCTGCTCCATGCCTCCAGGGTCGCTCCACTGCTCCCTACAAGCGCTTCAGAACCTCCAGCAGCCCCTTTTCGAGCTTCAGTTGATGCAGCGACGCCCCTCGCCGGAGATGGATCACCCGTGGCTGGTGACACTTCCTCGCCTCTCCGTCAGCCTCCCTTCCAGTATTGAAGACATGAGGAGCCTTCGAGAAGTCCCCGCAGCCACTGAAAGCCACGCCACAGCCTCCGGAGGACATCTTCTTCCCCGACGCCGTCGTCGGAGCACCTCGACGACGAGGTAGGTGGGAGGCCCGTTCCCACCGCTGGATTGTCCATCAACTCCATTGGATGTCTTCCTCTCCTCTCCTTCTTGCTTCCCGTGAAGTCTGATCTCAGATCAGACCACGGGAAGGCTTGTTTGCCCCCCTCCGGTGGTCGTCAGCGGCGAACTCCGTCGTCGGCGACCGTCGTCCCCTTTTTTCTTTTTAAAAACATTTAAAACTTTTATTTTAAATAAAATCTGGAGTTTATGTTTTTCTTGCGAATAGGTCCTTCCGTAATTACTTTCTGGTCCTTTTATTACATATAGGTCCTGCAATCATTTTTCTTAAATGTTTCGAATAAAGTTTTAACTGAAAATATTACATGTTTCACCCTGAACATTTAAAATAATGTTTTCTGAGCATAAACTTTAATAAAAGCCCCCAGAGTCTTTGAAACATGTTTTCTTTCAGACATTTTGCTAAAAGGACCCTGCACTTTCTTAAAAACTTCCTACAAGTTC
>JAMKQA010003907.1:0-22207 GCA_024699735.1 Posidonia australis
GCATGATTAGAGCATGATCCTGGTTTAGCAAACATTCATCAAACCTTTAGCAAGCATTTGGACTAGAAAGACCGAGTTTCTCGGGCGTACGAGGGTGCCTAACACCTTCCTCGTGCGTAATAGGAATCCTTATCCATCCTCTGGTTAGAAGGCATCCAACCTTCCCATTTGCATCCCATGCATTCATCCTTTTGTAGTTTTCCTCGTCTTTCCCATAAAAGACTAGGTGGCGACTCCTTTCCTTTTCCTTTTTCTCCTATCCTATCCTTGCACCTTCGCCATCATGGCATGGCTGTGGTCTCCTCCCCACCCCTCCCTCCGGGTCGGGCACGGTCACAGATGCATTCTCTGATTTTTCTTTTGGTTTGTGCCCAATTGTAGCCTTATCAAGGTCACGGTTGGACTAATCTTGACTTGGTTGCTGTAGTGTGCCCCTGGTGGCTTAGTCTTGTGCAAGTGAGGATTCCCTTTTCACTGATGCACGATCACTGATTTTTCTATTGATGTCTCCCCAACCAATGTACTCATTGATGCCCCTGGTGGGCTTGCTTTCTACTATTGGATCTGGTGGCTTGGGTGGAGGCTCTTCTCTTGCACAGGCTGCTTGGGGATGTAAGCAAAGTAAGTTGGTTGCCGTTTCTAGGTAGTACCAGTCTGAATCAACATATTCATCATATATGGGCTGCATAACATTTTCCCCCATCATGTCTTGGAATATTTGAGAATCTGTCCCTTCCTCATACTAGGGATCTGAGTCGTACCATTCCTCCAGAGGTTCTTCGTCATATAGCTCCAGTGGAGGGTCTTTCTTCACCTAGTTCTAGTGTAGTGGGTTCCCATGCTACCTCAAATTCTACCCAATGATTGGGCCTAACGATGATCACTTCCTCTTAATGTTTGAATTTGAGAAGTTGATGTACAAGGGAGGCAACGACACCAATTCTTGCTAGCCAAGATCTTCCCAAAATTAATGATTGGACTAGGCCTTCTTCCATTACTATAGCCATGGTGGTGTTGGTGAGGGGACCTATAGTGATGTCCAGTCGAATTATCCCAATCACTTTCCTTTGACTATTGTCATAAGCTATGTAGAAGAAGTGATGCTTGGTAATCTCCGTTTCTTCAATGCCCAGGGACGTTAAGGTGCATAGGGAGTAGACACTTTTGCTGGTGCCAGTGTTGATGAGTATCTTGTGGAGAAAACAGTCGTTGATGTGCACGTTGATGATCAATGGGCACGATCGCTTCTTAGGTACGAGCAACTCCATATCTTGGAAGACGATGTTTTTCTCTTCAAACTTTGTGGTGATCTCTTTGGTTAGTTCGGGGTTGTCTTCTTCCTCATCCTATTGGTTGTCCCAGGATTCATTTGCATCTTCCTCTAACCATATCCCCAACTCAAGCATTGCTAGTGGATCTTGCTCTTCTTCATCGACACCTAGTGGCTCTAGGTCAATGCTTGTTTGCACATGTCGGATGAGCATTGGTTGTATGCCCTCGACCTCCATGTGGGCTACTGAATGATTGGGCATGGGGTCTTGATGGATCCGCATTTCAAGTTGTTTGCCCCATGTTGTCCTTAGTCTCTCCTTCAACTCTGTCTACATGATTTCCCATTAGTCATTTAGCTCATATATCTTATCCCTGACCGTAAAACACTCCTCAAATGCATGCTTGTTCATCTGGTGGTATGGGCAGTACTTGGATAGGTCAGCATCGGGAACATTTAGGTTAGGCGCTAGAGGCTATATGTCTGCACTCTCTACTAGTCTTCTGTAGACATCAGAGAGTGGCTCTAGAAGTGGCGGGTAATTTTGCCTTCTAGGCCCGTGGTAGTGTTGTGGCAAAGGGACGGTGTTGTAACTCTTTTGCCTCTGTTGTTGCCCCTGTTGGGCATACACTTGGTGGTTCGAAGGCTGTTGGTATTGGTACTAAGGCTAGCCTTGTGGCTGTGTCGGTTGGAACTGATGTTGCCCCTAGTTCAACTGCTGATATGGTGTTGGCGACCTCTGGCGCTGGACCAACTATCTTTGGTATTGCATTGGTTGAACTAACTACCCTCATGTTCTTATTGAACCTCGACCTGGGCCATATTGTCAGTACTGCCTTCGTGTGTGTAGGTCGTGGTCTTCTTCTTGCCCCTTCCATCGTACTCTAGGAATGATGGATCCTCTTTGTTGTGGAGGACTCTTGTAGCTCTATCATTTAATTGGGAGTATGTCTAGAAGTCGCCCCGTAGCAAGCCTGCTCTTAGTGTTCCAGTGGTGTACTAGGCTATAATTTCAATTGCTTAGCTTTCTAGGATGTAGCATTTAGACTTGACAGCCATATCTCTCCACCTACTAGCGAATGTGGTGAAATCCTCCTCATGATTCATCTTTTTGGTGAGGAGGTTAACAATGGTGGGCTTGTGTTGGATGCGGTGGACGTATTACTGTAAGAATTTTTCCAACACAATCATGAAGTCAATGAGGTCATATGTTGTAAGCATGTTGAACCATCTCAATGCTTCTCCTTCGAGACTCTTAAAGAAGAGATATATTGTCAGCCCATTATCGTGTTGATAGGGCAAGGCATCCATAGTGAAAGTGGCCAGATGACTTTGTGGATCACCTGTCCCATCATACTTTTGTGTTTTAGGCAACTTGAACCCAGGCGACAGAACGAAGGGAGGGAACTTGGATGCGTTGATGCCAACCAGTGCTCTTGAAGTGGCCCTAGCTTCTACAAGTGCTTCTGATATCATTCGTTTCATGTTCGAACACAAAGTAGTTGCCTGCCCTTGGCTTTAGTACCCTTGGAAATGTTGGAACTATTGTTGTTGAGGAGTACCATGTTGAGGAGGGAAGGAGGGTTGAGCCATTGCATGATGGAGTGGAGTTGGCCCTAGATAGGGATGTGAGTGGTAGCTCAGTGGGGATTGTATGGCTTGTAGGAAGGAAGGGTAGACTGAAGGGGTAGGATATTGCATGTAATACGGTGTGGAGGGTTGTGTTAATGGGCCTTGTGTTGGGAAATTAACAATTGGGCTTGGTGGTATTGTATATGTATTTCCCATAAATGGTGTGGCTATTGGGCCTTGGTAGGAGTTTAGGGGGGGAGGATCCATAGACATTTGGAATTTGTAGACTAGAGTGATTAAAATGGGCCATGGATTGATGAGCATTGTCAATTGTCCCTTTAGGTGATGCATGGGAATTGATTGACGAAGGGGTACTCCAAGATTGGGCATAACTCATCTCTTCCCCTCCTCCTCTGTTAATAGACTGGGCTTGGTGCGGCATTGAAGTGTTGAATTGAAGCCTAGGCTGGCCCATGGAACTACTTCCTAGACCCATAAATGATGTGGCGGTTGGTGAGTACAAAGGATTCATGTAAGTGCAGTGCACTTTTGACATCTTCAACGTGTCTCCCTTGATGGTCTTATTACAAATGGCTAAAAAGAAAACAAAAAACTACAGACTCCACGCAACACTACGTGGTATCCTACTTCAAATGTCTAGGAATGTAAAAGAAATACAGACTTGAATGTGAATGAACACAATGAAGATGTTTACAACTCTATTTAACAAACTAACTAACGACTCAGAGCTGTATCAGCAACTGGCAACCTGTTATCACATGCAAGCACACACACGACCCTGCAAACAAGTCAATCAGAGCAGTTAGTTTGACGTTGCCTATCAGTGCGGCATTAGAACACATCGCCGATTAGATGGCGATGGAAGGAGTTGTCGATCAGTCAGGCAGCTCGTGACCCTGACTGATCTAGTAACCCAGATTTGCCTTGGATAGATCAAACGCTCAAACAAACCTAACTACAGAATCAAGTTCTAGGAAAAAACATAGATTTTAATGGATTTGAAAATTTAATTAGTAGCTTAATTAATCTGCTGTGACCATGCTGGTGGAACCTTGCATGACTCCTCCTACGTGGAAACACACGAAGAGTCC
Source organism: Posidonia australis (assembly GCA_024699735.1). Classification (NCBI taxonomy): domain Eukaryota; kingdom Viridiplantae; phylum Streptophyta; class Magnoliopsida; order Alismatales; family Posidoniaceae; genus Posidonia; species Posidonia australis. The sequence goes on from JAMKQA010003907.1 coordinate 3,955, forward strand.
CGATATGGTCACAACGAAGATGATGAATACGAGGAAGGTGACTCGACTCGAAAACACCAAAGGGAGATAAGGAAAAGAAGGATAAGAAAAAGGAGTTGCCACCTAATCTTTTAATGGAAAGACGAGGAAAACCAAACACAAAGAGAACTCAAAGAAAATGATGCAAAGACACACATATGTGCTCCGTGCCTAATGAATGAAGCACGTAAATTACTGAGGGCCAGAGAAAGGATAAGAATTCTTGTTACGCATGAAGAAGGTGTTAGGTAGCCCCATACGCTCGAGAACTCGATCTTTCAAGGCTAACCTCTTGCTCATGATCTAGTGTGTGTATGCTTGTCTACTTCTAATGCATATGCCTAGCATAGATGCGAAAACCTGACATGACAAAATGGATGGATGGGATGAGATGAGACTTGCTCTGGAAGCTAAACTGGGGTAAGGAAGCTAGAGGGAAGCCAAATCAAGATGCAAAGAAGTAGTTATAACTGTCTAGATTTGCGGCCCCACACTAGTTATTCTCGCCAACTAAATTCGTTAGTTGACACCGTCGCCTGTAGCCGCCATCTTTTCTCGCTGAAATCATCCACATGCTCCATCCACCATCGGGATCCACGTGACCCTTCACTAGTCCAAATGGCGAGCTTTGGGTGAATTCTTGATTAGATCACATTGGAAGCCCTGATGCTCGAACGAAGAAGCTAAGGGGACGCAAAAGGAGCTTATTCATGCATTCTAAAAGTGAATCTACCGATTGGATTATGCTCCCCGTCGATCTCGATGGAGATCATGTCGACTAGCCTTAATCGTAGGCAATGGGACTTGTGGAGCTGCAACAAGGCCTTGAGAAGCAAGCCTGAAAGTAGGACAGCGAAGTCAAATGATCAAACTAGTGGAAGGATTGTCCGATCCTTCCACTGACCTACCTCACCGATGTGAATGTCGATTGTCCTCGTCGAGGTCGACAGGCTTCGTCCAAAGTCCAAGGAGGCATAGGAGACAAGGAAGGAGTGAAGGAAGGAATTATGCTAAGGAAAGCACACTCAAATCACTTATTCTGGCTTGAACCGTCAATGCTAGCAAAACTCCAGCGAACCACACTGCTCAGTCGACGATGGAGAAGAAGGGCGGTAGGAGATTCCCTAAGGTGTTCCTGCGGTGATCTTGAGGCTTATGATACTCGCTTCTGGCTCTTAGCACGTCCGGAAGGGAGGAGAAACAAGCATCACTGTCAATTCCAGTGACCGTCGGAGTAGGAGGAGAATCAAGCACCGACAATTTACTCTCGACGACTCACACGCTCACACTAAGCTTGAATGGAAGTGGAGGAGAGTGAGGAACTTACCTATGGAGCATTGAAGAATACCAAGACTTTTCGAAGCTCAAAAGGCACCGACAGTGAATGGAATCACCACCGAAATCACCGGAACCGGAGCTGGATGGCCTAAAGCTAGAGAGGAGTTGTGGATTTGTGCTAGAGAGCAGTAAAGAAAGGTGATGCCTCCTCTCGTGTGGCACGAAGGGGTTTAAATAGGCAGCTAGGACGATTTGAGACCATAAATGCTTAATGGTCTCCGACAAACGGTAGTGATGGGCTCCAAGGGTTTCCTCTAGTGAATTTGCTGCTAGATTAAGGGCAAAATGGTCTCTAGAGGTTAGAAGAGAGAGGCTAGGTTCAATCCTAGCCATTATCAGCGAAGGATCAAGTAAATAAATGACGAGGGAGACTTCTCCACCCTCTAGTACTGAAATAAGGCACCTCGCCAGCCATTTTAGCCACTTGAATTCACCGACAACATACATCAGTTGATCCTGCCACCAATATTTGCTTAGAAATATCACTTGACCCAACAAAAGTCAATCAAATAGACCTTGAGCCCGTTGACCAACCTTTAGGGACCAAACAGCAACCAAGGGCTTTGATGGATGATGTTTGTGGGATTCTGGAAGTTTTTAGGAGATTGGCTGATGTTTCTGGAGAAAATGATTGGGCCCAGCAACTCCATAGCTCACACAATCTCTCCTGAATCTATCCAAACCTACCTGTAAAATCGAGGGTGTCTATAGATATCCCTCTCTGAGCGAGGTCGAAAGTAATGAAGACTGATGGTCAGGGATGACAAGACACTTCACCCATGTTTATGGGAGAGTGAGTAAGTGTTACGACGATCACTATTTTCAAAGGATACACCGTAAATAGTGATCGACAAGAGAAAATATTTGCATGTTGAAATAAAAAAGACACTGAGTTATTAGACTTGTGAGCCCAAAAGAGAAAAGGGACAAGTTAGGATATCAAACCAGTCGACCAAAAGGTAGACACTTTGACAGGTGTCAATCAGGTAGTATGGGGTACTGGCCCGAGAAAGAGATTGGTCTCATTTGTCCGAAACATAATCGAAGAAGGGGCACCATCGATTCTAACTATTCGGAATAGAAGTCGAAATGGGTGTGGCATGATACCAGACCTGCCAACCAAGAGTAGACATTTTGACGGATGTCAATCGGATAGTTTGGGATATTAGTCCAAAGAATGTCCACCTTTCTAGGATAGGAATTAAGGAGACAAAGACTTCGTCTGTCAGGATTGAAGCCAAGGAAAAGTATCTTTCAATTCCGTTCTATCGGACGAGAACTAAGGAAACAAGGACTTCGTCCATCTAGAGTAAAGTCGGAAAAAGGTGTCTTTGAGTTCCACCCTCTCGGACAAGAACTAGGAAGACAAGGACTTCGTTCGTTCAGAGTGAAGTCGGAAAAATGTGTCTTTGAGTTCCGTCCTCTTGAACCAGAACTAGGAAGACAAGGACTTCGTTCGTCCAGAGTGAAGTCGGAAAAATGTGTCTTTGAGTTCCGTCCTCTCGAACAAGAACTAAGGAGACAAGGACTTCGCATATCCGGAGCAAAGATGGAAAAAGGTGTCTTTGAATTCCGTCCTCTCAAACGAGAACTGGGGAGACAAAAACTTCAGTTGTCTGAAGCAAAGTTGGAGAAAACTATCCTTGAATTCCATCCTTTCGGACGAGAACCAAGGAGGCAAGGACTTCGTCCGTCTAAACCGAATTCGAATAAAAGTGCCTTTGAATTCCTTCCACTCGGACGAAAACCAAGAAGACAAGGACTTCGTCCGTCCGAAGCAAAGTCGGAAGAAGGTGTCTTTGAATTTCACCTTCTCGGACGAGAACTAGAAAGACAAGGACTTCGTTCGTTCAGACCAAAGTTGGAGAAAAGCGCCTTTGAATTCCATCCTCTCGGATGAGAACCAACAAGACAAGGACTTCGTCTATCTAGAGCGAAGTCAGGAAAAAGGTATCTTTGAATTCCATCCTCTCGGACGAGAACCAGGGAGACAAGGACTTCGTCTGTCCAAAGCGAAGTCGGGAAAAAGGTGTCTTTGAATTTCGTCCTCTCGGACGAGAACCAGAATGACAAAGACTTCGTCTGTCCGAAGCAAAGTCAAAAAAAATGTCTTTGAATTCCACCTTCTCGAATGAGAACCAGGGAGATAAGGATTTCGTCTGTCGAGACTGAAGTCAAAGAAAAGCGTCTTTTAATTTCGTCCTCTCAAACGAGAACCTGGAAGACAAGGACTTCGTTCGTCCAGAGTGAAGTCAAGAAAAAGTGTCTTTGGGAGATGATATCTCGACAAAAGATCAAAAGCTGATTGCCAATGTAATTAAGAAAATACAAAGTGTTCAAATGGTTGTTTTACAAGTTTTCAAACATACATGGGTATATGTGCAAATTTCCCACAATGAAGACCTCCACATGCTTGGATAACTTGCTAATTCCTTGAGGTTGGAGAAGAACTCAGAACTTCTGAGCATGCTCTTAAACTTTCCCAGTAATGTGTGCAACTTCTACAAAAGTGTAGTGAAAAATTGCAATTTTTCCAACTTGTGTTGTTGATTGCTTCTGGGTTCTTGAATACTCTACCAAGAATTGTCTAGATAGCCCTGGAACATTGTGGACTATGGTGTGAGATATTTAATTCTGTTCTGCAACTTTTCAAAAGACTAGGGCCCTTAATACAATTTTTGCATAACTTTTGGACTAAGCTACAACTTTGTCATTTTGCGAGACTTCTTTGGCAAATTATCAATTTATGAGTTCATGTGGGCAAACTTCACATCTAATAACATTATTTTGACATGCATTTCTCATGCAAAGGGGTTTATTTGTAATTTTCCTAAGTAAATTACATTTTAGCCCCTAAAGCTGATTTTGAAGGGATTTTCTCCCGAAACCTTGTAGATTCTTCTCTTGATGGGCTCCATTAACTTTTTGGACTGCAACAGTAAGATTTGCACAAACCTGAGGGCTCACTTTTGCCAAATATTTGGTGTGCTTATTTTTTATGAAAAGTGAAGGGCCTGGATGCAATATTTTCATTTCAATTGAAATGAAGATATTCCTACGCCGTTCCCCCTTCCTCGTCACTCCTCCTTCCCTAACGACTACACTTCTCCTCCCCCTCTCGTGCATAGACGGCTAGGGCTTCGGAGCTTGAGGTGCGACATGCAACGGGCGGCGGTGTTTTGGCGCGATGAGTGGCGACGGTGTTTACGGGTGGCAAGAGGCGTCGGGGTGCTTTGTGAAGAGCTGCTCGATGGTGGTCCTCATGGAAATGGTATGCCTCCTCTTCCACCTCTCCATTTCTTCTTTTTCTCCTTTTCTGCGTTATGCTTTTTCTTCCTTTTGTGGTCGTCACTTCCACCTCCTTGCTTGATGGACGACGGTGTACGCCTAAAATGTCGTCGCCAGTTGTTTGGTCGGCGGCAGCTGGTGGAGTCCAATGGTCCATCAGCACGTACATGTCAGAGGGCTGATGTAGTGGTCAAAGGCTCACCGTGGGCACACAGGGGCTCGCCGGATCTGGGGGTCCAATCACAGTCAACGGCTTCCGGTGCTGGCAGTAGACGGCCGAGTAGGGGGTGCTGGCGGCTGACCTGGGCTCATCGGAATCCAGGGGCTAGTTGGAGATCCTACTAGCATTCTGCTCTAGCCCAGTAATGGCTGAAGTCCAGAGGCCAGGCCGGTGAACAGCCAGGTGACGGAGGTTAGGACGGTGAGAGGCCCGAATGGTGCGTCCGGGGCAAACTCTAGTCCCTCAATGTGCCCTTACTGGAGTAGCAGGGGATGCCAATCGGATCATGCGGTACCATTGGTTGTCGATGCTCGAGCATTTCCAATGGCGCCCTCGCTTTCTCCAGGACTTTCTTTTTCATGAGTCTCCTTTTGGTCACTTTTTGCGGATTACAACTATACATGGCCACTATCAGTTCTTCCAGGTTCTAGTGGAGAGGTGGAGGTACAAGACCCATACCTTTCATTTTCCTTTTGGAGAATTAGGATTCTACCAGAGCACTAGGCCTTGTTGATTGGGTTTCGTTTTGGAACAGAGCCCATTACTAGGAAGACCACTTAGAGATTTTTCGACATTACTTGGGCGAGACCCACTTGCTAACAAGAGGGCCTCCTTTAGCTTCACTCTGTAGTGGCTTCACCAATGGCATCTCTTCTGGCTGGATCTTGCTCTTGGCACTACGGAGGTGGATTATGTTCTTCGCCATTTTCTATTAGAGCTGATTTACTTACTATTTTATGATACTTTCAGCCATTGTGTCCATGTAGACTGGTTGATCTATATTGCTGACATCGATCGGCTTGATTTCTACGACTAGGGTGGGGCCAACTATGTCCACCTCATCTGACATTTGGATTTGGTGGTTCAAAAGAATCGTCGTTCTTATATTGGCTTGTACTCGCTTGAGATCGTAAGTAATTCATTCTCATTTCAATTTAATTCTGCCTTTGTAAACTGTAAACTGCTAGATCTGACCTGTTCTCTATCTTTTGCAGTATTGGTCAGTTGAGCATGTGTTTTGGTTTATCGCCTCTGACGAGAGATGTTACCTCTATTTCGCCAGTGGTGTGAGTTAGACTATCGGGTCGCCTCTGGTGTCTTTTCTTATGAGGCATACAAATATTTGCTTGATCCGGTGAGTATTGAGGGCGTAAGTGTATTTTTGCCCTCTATTTAATTTACTGTTACTGCCTGTTATGTTTTAGAAATTTTTGTAAATGCTTTAACTTTTGGTAACATGTTTAACACTTGCCTTTCTTTGCTCTGTGGATGTAGGTGAATCTCTGCCCTTTCGATAGGTATGAGGGGTATGACTGGGTATCCCTTAACTCGGTCAAGGAGTTGACATGTTGGCAGATGAGGTTTTATTGCCACTAGCATTGAGTCTATTGTTTTCTTGAGCGAGTTTGACGTCAGATCTTGGATGAGTTTTGCATCCCTACCCCTCTGGCTGACATGGGCTCGAAGCCTGTCTCTTGCGTAGCTACGATACATCTGAGTATCGAGGCTGTAGTTGTGCGTCGTAGGCACATATTTCGCATATTCGCGTATGAGGAGTAATCTTTTCTGACTTGAATAGGGATTCAAGAATAGTTTCGTGGCTTTTTACGAGGAAATGAAACGTCGGGAGGTAAGTAATCTTTTCTTTGACCAGAACTAGACCTTTATAAACATCATCTAACTCTATGCCACTGTCTCTCCTACAGGAGGCCTGCTGGTAGGCTATGCTTGAGGTATGAATTTACATTTATCAGTAGTTCAATTTTGTTTATTCTTAAGATTGTGTTTTAATAAACTGTCATTTTACTTATAGGGTGGTGGGGTTGAGATGAGCCTCAACCTCGACACCAGTGAGGAGTACTTTGTGGACTTCGAACCTCAAGACGTCTCAGGAGTGAAGGACATAGTTGCATCTATTACTGGATTGTCACGGGTCAGAGTTGCCTCGGCCAGGATCTCCCAAATGATAGGCCGCAAAGTCCTCTGAACTGCTACTACCACTATTGCTATCAAGAGAGGCACCATAGTCGAGTCGGATAAGGAGTGTAGCTCCTAGGAGGATTAGTTTAGTCTTTTCTCTCTCTTTTTCAGAATTTTTTGTTGTAATTAAACTTTGAATTTTTGTCGAAAATTAACTATATAATGTGGAGAAATTGTGTTTAAATGCTAGAAAGATATTCTGTTTGGCCAAACATGTGTGTTTGTATGTCTGGGATGCTTTGTAATTTGTCCTACAAGTTTCTGAAGACTATTGTGCCATTTGAGTGGGCTTTTCAAACAAAATGCATTGGATACTAAAATGCTAGACCTTGACAATGTTCGCCATCAATTTTTGCAAGAGATTTTTGTCGTTGATATTCGTTTATGATTTCCATCTTCATTATCCACCTGGGTTTTCCGCCAGTAATAATTGTCTGACTATTCAAAATCCAGACAGTTGGTAGTGTGATTCCCATGACTTGCCCACGCTTTCATGTCCTCACTTACCTTCTCAACCACTTGGTGATCCTCTCTTTCTTTGCCTCACCTACCAAGATAATGGCAATATTCCTCCTTATCTCTTCATGCCTTCCTTTATTTAAGCCTTGGAGCTCCACCATTTCTACATACGCATCAGAGAGAGAGAGAGAATCCATGAGCTCCTATTCCCACCTTTTTGCAAGAGAAACATGGTGAGTTTTATTACTATTTCTCTTCTTTTCCTTGCATTTTATTATGGTCTTTTTTCTTTCTATTATCTCACCTTCTGTTGGGTGTATGTGGACAACATCTGATTTGCAAGGATGAAAAATCTCTCATGCTTCAACTGGAGTATTTTGATGAGATTGTCGATAAGAGAGCGGTTCTTGGCAACAAGCTTTGGCTTCAAGGCTTCATCATCCGCTTCCTGGGAGAGTTGATTATCAACCATGGAAGGATGACTATGGGCATTGAGGTAGCCGAAATTGCCCTTGCTATTGTGACTTGACAAATTGATCAAGCTCCAGTCATCCTGGTCGAAACATATCAAGCTTTGGACCAATCATTGTGTTGCTACTGGCACTTCTGCGGTTGTGGGGCTTTGATACAGGTACACATATCTTTTGGTGTGTGCTTTCTTTCTATACATTGTGGAATGTCATGTGGTCTAATCTACCCTTAGGTTTGGCTAGCTGCACATCTAGGGGTCGTGATTCTACGTCCACAATGCTCTACTTTTGAGGCGTACTCTCATAGTGGACACTCTCGTACTATCACTTTTGTTAAGGCAGCATATGAGAGCTTGGAAAATCTGACTGAGGATGGAGTAATCTAGCGCATCATCTGGTCCAATGCTGATCCCTTCACTATCTTCTTTGATGATGGGGACATGAGGCTGATCATTCTACCAGAATTCTCTAGAGGAGTGGAGTATCACCCAATTTGCGTGATGCATCAGTTCAGATACTGCCAAGATTCTTTTGTTTAGAGCCCAATGCTAGCTCGCTTTTTGTCCTACCCATTGAATTCAACAGTCATAACCATTGAGTTGTCCCGTCTACTTCACTACTGTATCCGGTCTGATCGTTTTGCAATGGCGAAGGGTAGTGGGTATACATCGGAGTATGAGACTGAAATCTAAGAGACTTGGGTCCTCCTCTATTCCCTGATGCAGGTAGCTCAAAGAGGGCACAAAGCAACACAGATGTGTAGCTATTCTGCTTTATTCTTGTCTGTTTTGAGATTGTCGATAAGAGAGCGGTTTTTAACGACGAGCTTTGGCTTCAAGGCTTCATCGTCTGCTTCCTAGGAGAGCTGATTTTCAGCCATGGGAGGATGACTGTGGGCATCGAGGTAGCTGAAATTGCACATGCTGTTGTGACTCGAAAGATTGATTTGGCTCCAGTCATCCTGGCCGAAACATATCGGGCTCTAGACCGATCACTACGTCGTTGTCGACATTTCTACGATTGTAGGGCTCTAGTACAGGTACACATATCTTTCAGTGTATGCTTTCTTTCTGTACACTGTAGAATGCCATGTGGTCTAATCTGCCCTTAAGTTTGGCTGGTTGCATATCTAGGGGTCGAGATTCTGTGTCCACAATGCTCTGCTTTCAAGGCGTATTGTCGTAGTGGACACTCTCGTACTATCACTTCTATTAAGGCAGTATATGAGAGGCTAGAAAATCTGACTGAGGACAGAGTAATCTGGCGCATCATCCCATTCATTGTCAAGCCCTTCGCTATTTTCTTTGATGATGGGGACATAAGGTTGATCATTCTTTTAGGATTCTCTAGAGAAGTGGAGTATCATCCAATCTGCGTGATGCATCAGTTCAAACACTGCCAAGATTCTTTTGTCCAAAGTCCGATGCCAGCTCGCTTTCTTTCCTACCCACTGAGTTCAATAGGCATGACCACTGAATTGTTCTGTCTATTTCACTACTATATCCACTGAATTGTTGGATAAGAGTTAATCAGGCATGCATTAAAATGCAGAGTTACATGGATGCAAACAACGTTGATATGATAATGAAATATGAATGCAGGCATGTATGGAGAAGGAGGATAGTGTCGCAGAGTGAGGATATGAGGCCTACAATCATTGATAGTACTTCTTCAAGTAGCATGAGTTGATTGGCTTTGACTGTTCAATGTGATCCATGTCTTCTAAGATTACTGCTCCTTTAGAGAAAACCTGGTTGATTACAAATGGTCCTCGCTAGTTTGGCCTGAATTTGCCACGGCTATTAGGGAGATGTATAGCTTGCAAGACTAGATCCCCTGGCAAGAAATTTCTTGGTCGAACCTTCTTTTGATAGGCTTTTGCCATTCGTTTCTGATAACACTGTGCATGATGCATGGCCTACAACCTGCACTCATCTATTAAGTTTAGCTGAACAAAGCGGTCTTCAATCCACTCTACTTCATCCAACTCTGCCGTTCTTAGGATCTTGAGCGAGGGTATATCCACCTTTATAGGTAGGACTACCTCCATACCATAGACTAGAGAATATAAAGTTGCTCTAGTTGAAGTCCGAACTGATGTTCTATAAGCCCATAGATTATACGGAAGCTTGTCGTGCTAGTCCTTATGAGTTTCCGCCATCTTTTTGAGGATCTAAGTTAAATTCTTATTGGCAGATTCCACAGTCTCATTCATCTGAGGGTGATATGGAGAAGATCTGTGATGTCCAATATGGAACTCTTGTAGAAAGTCATCGACCCTCTTGGCTATGAAATTTGTCTCATTATCAGAGATGATCGAATGTGCGACCCCATATCGGGTGATGATATTGTTCCTGATGAACTTCTTTGTCACTACGGCTGTACTGTCTTGTAAGAGGCAACTTCTACCCACTTATTAAAGTAGGCAATAGCTACTAGGATATATTAATGTCCATTAGAGACTGTCGGGTGGATAGCTTTGATGACATCGATTCCCCATGTTGAGAATGGCCAGGGTGATGATATGTTGTGGAACTGTTGTGGGGGCACATGAATAAAGTTTCCATGGATCTGACAATTGTGACATCTTCGCACAAGCTGACAGCAATCTGTCTCGATGGTCGACTAGAAATAGTCCTGTAACATTATCTTCTTGGCCAGAAGTATCCCATTCATGTGTGGTCGACATGTTCCAGCATGTACTTGTAGCATTATTGTATCAGCCTCTTTCTTGTTTAAACAGTGCAGAAGCATCTGATTATAAGACCTTCCGTACAAATGTCTAGCTCCCAACACATATTTTGAGGCCAGTCAAGCCATAGTTTTTCTATCTGCTGCTGATGCATTCGGATGATGACTCCCAGTGTCTAGGAAGACTTTAATCTCATGATACCATAGGAGCTCTTCTGAGGGATTCGCTTCTTCTATGCTCATGTAGTGTACCAACTAATTTGTACAAGCTACTAACACATCCACTACACGGTCTTCGAGTATGGACAACCAAGATGTAAGAGTGGCTAATGCATCTGCATAGGTATTATTGACTTTGTTCATGAAGGAGAAGTGTATTTCCTCAAATTCAGACATAAGCTTTGAAGGATGGGTGTGGTATGGCACAAGCTTTAGATCCTTTGTTTTCCAGTTGCCATTGATTTGTGAGATGACCAGCATGACATCGCCGTATACATGTAACCTCCACACACCATGTTTCAACATAGCCTGGAGCCCAAGGATACACGTCTCATATTCTGCCACATTATTGGTGCACACAAAGGTCAGTTTTCGAGCAAGTGAGATTATTTGGCCTTGCAGAGTTTCTAGTATCGCACCAATGCCCATGCCTCACTAGTTAACTGTGCCATCAAAGTAGAAGTGCCACCATTTCTTGTCACTGGGCATGTCACTTTTGTCTGTAGATGTAGATACTCTGGTAAAGGCAAATCTACTAAGTGATCTACTATGGCCTGCCCCTTCATAGATTTCTGAGTGATAAAAGTGATATCAAACTGAGATAAAAGCACCTACCACTTGACACACCTACCCACCAGTACTGGCTTCTGGAACAAGTATTTCATGAGATCGTGTCGACATAGTAGTAGGACCGAATATACCATCATATAGTGTCTAAGGCGTTGTGTGGCCCAGATAAGAGATAAGCAAATCTTCTCAATTGCGATGTATTTGACTTCACAATCGTTAAATTTTTTGCTCAAGTAATAAATGGCCCTCTCTTTTTTGCCCGTCTCATCATGTTGGCCCAGGACCCCACCCATTGAATGTTGTGTGACTGACAAGTAAAGTAGTAGAGGACACCCTGACGTTGAGGGAACTAAGACCAGTGGCCTCACCAAGAGTTACTTAATTTTGTCAAAAGCCTCCTAACATTCTTCACTCCAACGGATTTGTATGTTCTTTCTTAGGAGTTTGAAAATCAACTCGCAGATTAGTGTGAGTTGGGCAATAAATTGGCTGATATACTGCAACCGCCCTAGCAACCCCCGGTCCTTCTTTTCTGTTGTAGGAAGATGCATCTCGATGATGGCCTTAGCCTTGTTAGGAACCACTTAAATTCCCCTCTGGTTGATGATGTATCCCAGATGTGACCATGTTGGTGGAACCCTACACGACTCCTTGGTGCGTGGAAACACATGAAGAGTTCTGAAATGGTCACGACGAAGATGGTGAATCTAAGGAAGGAGACTCAACTCAGAAACACCAAAGAAGGACAAGAAAAGGATAAGGAAAAGGAGTCGCCACCTAGTCTTTTAATGGAAAGACGAGGAAAACCAAACACAAAGAAAACTCAAAGAAATCAATGCAAAGACACATGCGTGCTCCGTGCCTAATGGATGTAGTGCGTAAATTACTACGGGCCAAAGAAAGGGTAAGGATTCTTATTACGCATGGGGAAGGTGTCAGGCACTCCTATACACCCGAAGAATTCGGTTTTTCAAGGGTAACCGCTTGCTCATGATCTAGTGTGTGTATGCTTGTCTACTCTAAATGCATATGCCTAAGATGAATGCGAAAACATAACAAATCTCCAAGAAACAATGATCGAAAGAGAAATGATCAGGAAAATAATCCAAGGGACAATGTAGGCATTGAAAATACTACTTTACTGTACACCCTTGGGCGATGAGGAAAATCATGTAAAAATAAAAAATGTTTGGAAAGCATCATGCAAAACAACGGAAATTAGAAAAATCTGAGAAAATCAAATAAGAGAAAATAATCCTCATTCAGGTTCATGTCGGCTTTGTCAAGCCTGTTAATGTACGCCATCGGGCAACGAAAATCTAAGTCAAATCATAATATCATGAAAAATCATGAAAATCAGAAATACAAGAGAGAAATGATAAAATTGCAAAGGAAGGGCACTTTTGGCAAATCGTGTCAAAAGATCATTTGCCCCAAGATTGAGTGGGGATTCTCAAGGAATCTCGAAGAAATCCCAGAAATCAAAGATTAGCCAAATCAAGAAACCAAGAATCAATTATAACCGCTTGGATCTTCGGGCCCCACGTCGACGATTTTCGCCAGCTAATTCCATTAGTAGGAACCGTCGTTTGTAACCGCCAGCTCCTCTCGCCTGAACTGATTACCAGTTTCCATCTCTGTTGAGAACCGTGTGATCCGTCATCAGTTTAGTTGTTAAGCTCTAATTGAATCTTCCATTGAATGGGATCGGATGGCTAGATGCTCGACCAGAGAAGCAAAAGGGATGTGTTGGAAGCTCATTCACGCATCCTATAGGGAAAACGGCTCATAGGAATCTGACCTCCGTCTTCCTCAATAAAGAACACACCGGTAATCACAGCAAGAGACGACGAGATCCACGAAGATGCAATGAGGCTCAGGGAATGGAAAAGGAACATTGAAGAAGAAAAAGGAGCGGAAGAAGAGCAATTCCTCAGGCTCGGAGCAAAGCGATGACTAACAATCCCCTCCTCTGATCCACCTTGTTGACACACATGCTGATCGACTTCATCTGAGGTCGACGAGCTTCATCAAGATGTACATGAGGTAGGGGACATGAAGGAGTCATGCAAGCATGAGCCTCCACCCAGGAAACACACCGGGACACTTCCTCTTGGCTCTAATTGGCAATGCCAGTCGAACTCCGACGTAAGCTGTCGTCTTGTCACTGACGAAAAGGAAGGAGGAAGTAGATCCTCTAAGGTGCGCGTGCGGAGGACATGGGGCTCTGGGACCCCTCCTTTGACCTCAAGCACGTCCAGAGAGGAAGGAAACTCCTTGTTATAGCAGCCAATCCAGCGATCACCGAAGAAGAAGAGATTAGGCTCAGGAATTTGGCGCTCGACAGCGCGCTCGCTTGCACAAAGCTAAAGTAAAAACGGAGGAAAGCTAAATTCTTACCTGTGATGCACCATGTATCTTTGGAGACTCCTCTGAATTCAAGTGACGTCGACAGTGGCTGAGCTCATCGTTGAAGGCAGCGACGCTGGGACTGGATCGTCGAGGGAGGTCTAGACCTGGAATTCTCAGGAGTTGGTTGCTGTGATGGCGATGCCCTCTCTAGAGTGGAGCCAAGGGGTTTAAATAGGCATCGGAGGTGAATTGAGGCTGTGGATGCTTAACGGTTTCCAACGGATGGTGTTGATGACTTCCGAGGGCTTGAAATGATGAATTCACTACCAGATTAAGGGTACAATGGTCCGTGGAGGTGAGAGGAATGAGGCTAGGCTCAATCCTGGCTGTCATTAATAGAAACTCAAGAAATTAAGCAGCAATAGAGACTTCTTTGCCCTTCAGTACTAAAACAGGGCATTTCGCAAGTGTAATCTACCACTTACTTTCGCCAACTATATTCGCCATTCACTTTCACCACATATAGCCGGTTGGAACTTCCACTTAACCCAATAAAAGTTAGACATGTAGCCTTTGAGTCCATTGACTGCTCACCGAGGAACAACTAGAAACCAATGGCAATCATGAATTTATCGAGGCAACTCCAAGATCACACCTTCGCTCCTCTGGACTCGTTCACACCTTCCTGTAAAATCCAGGGTGTCTACAAATGCCCTTCCCTGAACGAGGTCGAGGGTAATTGAGATTGATGTTCAGGATTGACAAGACACCCCACCCATATCCATGGGAGAACGAGAGGTTAGGATGTTATCAAAATAACCAAACACATCATCCGAGAAGCATCCGAGAAGTAGGCGGTGATGGTTCTAAAATCTGAAAAGCGAACACGCCAACCGAGAGGCAGTCGGTGACGGTCCAGAAGGAGGATAAACGAACACATCATCCGAGAAGTAGGTGGTGATGGTTCTGAAATCCGAAAAGCGAACACGCCAACCGAGAGCAGTCGGTGACGGTCTAGAAGGAGGACAACCGAACACATCATCCAAGAAGCAGGCGATGATAGTTTGAAAATCCGAAAAGCAAACACGCCAACCGAGAGGCAGTCGGTGATGGTTCAAAGGGAGGACAACCGAACACATCATCCGAGAAGCAAGCGGTGATGGTTCGGAAATTTGAAATGTGAACACGCCAACCAAGTGGCAGTTGTTTACAGGCCAGATGGAGGACAATCGAACACAACATCCTAGAAGTAGGAGGTGATGGTTTGAAAATCCGAAAACGAACACGCCAACCAAGAGGCAGTCGGTGAAGGTCCTGAAGGAGGACAATAGAAGACATCATCCGAGAAGCAGGCAGTGATGGTTCAGAGGGAGGACAACCGAACACATCATCCAAGAAGCGGGCGGTGATGGTTCGGAGATCCGAAAAGCGAACACAATAACCGAGAGGCAGTCAGGGACGATTTGGATGGCTGAAAGGAAAACACGCCAACCGAGAAGCTGTCGGTGACAATTGAGAAGGAGGACCTCCAAACACATCATTTGAGAAGCAGGCGGTGATGGTTCGGAGATCCGAAAAGCAAACACGCTAACCATGAGCCAGTTGGTGATGGTTCAGAGGGAGTACAACCGAACACATCACCCGAGAAGCGGGCGGTGATGGTTTGGAAATCCGAAAAGTGAACACACCAACCGAGAGGCAGTCAGTGACGGTTTGGAAGGCTGAAAGGAAAACATGCCAACTGAGAAGCTGTTGGTGACGGTTCAGAAGGAGGACCTCCAAACACATAATCTAAGAAGCAGGCAGTGATGGTTCGAAGATTCGAAAAGCAAACACGCTAACCAAGAGGCAGTCGGTGATAGTTCTGAAGGAGGTCAACCAAACACATCATCTGAGAGAAAGGCGGTGATCATTTGGTAATCCAAAAAGAAAACACACCAACTGAGAGACATTCGATGAGAGTTCAGAGGGAGGACAACCGCACTCGTCATGCGAGAAGCAGTCGGTGATGGTTCGGAAATCCGAAAAACCAACATGCCAACTAGGAGGCAGTCGGTGACGATTTAGAAGAAGAAGAACCAAACACATCATGCGAGAAGTAGATGGTGATGGTTGGGAAATTCGAAAAGCGATCACGCCAACTGAGAGGCAATCTGTGACCGTCCAGAAGGACTATAAACGAACACATCATTCGAGAAGTAGGCGGTGATGGTTCAAAAATCCGAAAAGCGAATAGGCCAACCAAGACGCTGTCGGTGACGGTCCAGAAGGAGGACACTCAAACACATCATCCGAGAAGCCAGCAGTGATGGTTCCGAAATTCGAAAATTGAACACGTCGTCGCTGTCAGTGACGATCCAGAGGGAGGACAACCGAACACATCATCCGAGAAGCGAGCGGTGACGGTTCGAAAAGTGAACACAACAACCGAGAAGCAGTCAAGGACGATTTGGATGGCTAAAAGGAAAACACGCCAACCGAGAAGCTGTCGGTGATAGTTCAGAAGGAGGATCTCCAAACACATCATCTGAGAAGTAGGCGGTGATGGTTCGGAGATCCGAAAAGCAAACACGCTAAACATAAGGCAGTCAGTGATGGTTCAAAGGGAGGACAATCGAACACATCACCCGAGAAGCGGGCGGTGATGGTTCGGAAATCCGAAAAGTGAATACACCAACCGAGAGGCAGTGAGTGACGGTTTGGAAGGCTGAAAGGAAAACATGCCGACCGAGAAGCTGTCGGTGACGGTTCAGAAAGAGGACCTCCAAACACATCATTTGAGAAGCAGGCGGTGATGGTTCGATGATCCGAAAAGCAAACACGCTAACCAAGAGGCAGTCGGTGACGGTTCTGAAGGAGGTCAACCAAACACATCATCCGAGAGAAAGGCTATCATCATTTGGTAATCCGAAAAGCAAACACGCCAACTGAGAGACATTCGATGAGAGTTTAGAGGGAGGACAACCGCACTCGTCATGCAAGAAGCAGTCGGTGATGGTTTGGAAATTCGAAAAACAAACATGCCAACCGTGAGGCAGTCGGTGACGATTTAGAAAAAGGACAACTAAACACATCATGCGAGAAGTAGACGGTGATGGTTGAGAAATCCGAAAAGCGAACACGCCAACTGAGAGGCAATCTTTGACGATCCAGAAGGACGATAAACGAACACATCATTCGAGAAGCAGGCGGTGATGGTTCGGAAATCCAAAAACCGAAGGACAATCGAACACATCATCCGAGAAGCCGGCAGTGATGGTTCCGAACTCCGAAAATTGAACACGCCAACCGAGTGGCTGTTGGTGACAGTCCAGAGGGAGGACAACCGAACACATCATCCGAGAAGCAAGCGGTGATGGTTCGGAAATCCAAAAAGCGAACACTCTAATCGAGAGGCAGTCGGTGATAGTTCAAAGGGAGGAGAACTGAACACATCATCTGAGAAGTAGGCGGTGATGGTTTGGAAATCCGAAAAGTGAACACGCCAACCGAGAGGTAGTCGGTGACGGTTCCGAAGGAGGACAATCGAACACATCATCCGAGAGCCTGGCGGTGATGGTTCCGAAATCCGAAAAGTGAACATGCCAACAGAGATGTAGGCGGTGATGGTTCTGAAGGAGGACAACTGAACACATCATCCGAGAAAATGGCGGTGATCATTTAGTAATCTGAAAAGCAAACACACCAACCGAGAGACATTCGATGAGAGCTCAAAGGGAGGACAACCACACTCGTCATGCGAGAAGTAGGCAGTGATGGTTCAAAAATCCGAAAAGCGAACACACCAACCGAGAGGCAGTCTATGATGGTCCAAAAGGAGGACGAACGAACACATCATCCGAGAAGCAGGCGATGATAGTTTGGAAATTCGAAAAGCGAACACGCCAACCGGGAGGCAGTCGGTGACGGTTCAGAATGAGGACAACCAAACACATCATTCTAGAAACAGGCGGTGATGGTTCGGAAATACGAAAAGCGAACACGCCAACCAAGTGGCAGTCGGTGACGGTTCCGAAGGAGGACAACCGAACACATCAATTGAGAAGTAGGAGGGAATCGTTTGGAAATCCAAATAGTAAACACACCAATCGAGAGGCTGTCGGTGACGGTCCAGAAGGAGGACAACCGAACACATCATCTGAGAAGAAGGCGGTGATAGTTCGGAAATCCGAAAAGCGAACACGCCAACCGAAAGGCAGTCGGTAACGGTTCAAAGGGAGGACAACCGAATACATTATCTAAGAAGCAGGCGGTGATGGTTCGAAAATCCGAAATGCAAACACAACAACCGAGTGGCAGTTGTTGATAGGCCAGATGGAGGAAAATCGAACACAACATCCGAGAAGCAGGCAGTGATGGTTTGAAAATTCGAAAAGTGAACACGCCAACCAAAAGGTAGTCGGTGACGGTCCAGAACAAGGACAACCGAACACATCATCCGAGAAGCAGGCGATGATGGTTCAGAAATCCAAAAAGTGAACACACCAACCGAGAGGCAGTCAGTGACGGTTTGGAAGGCTGAAAGGAAAACACGCCAATCGAGAAGCAGTCGGTGACAGTTCAGAAGGAGGACAACCAAACACATCATCTGAGAAGCAAGCAGTGATAGTTCGGAGATTGGAAAAGCAAACACGCTAACCAAGAGGCA
>JAMKQA010003908.1:0-39434 GCA_024699735.1 Posidonia australis
GGCTCAATCAGGGTTTAATGGGCCTAAGTGGGCCTTCATGGGCCCAATTGGGTTTCCATGAATTAAATGGCCCAGGTTAAGGGGTTTGAGCTCAACCACCAGACCCATCCTGCAAAATTGGTAAAATTGGGGTGTCTACACTATCCTGGAAGGATAAAACTTTCTGCATCGCAGTAAGGACCTCCATAAGAGAAGGGCGGCCAGTGGAGAACTTCCCAATGAGGGTCTAGGAGAAAGGGGAGGCCATCTGCGTCACCTCCTCCACCGAGAACTGGACGACTTCATCCCCATCGAGAAGGACCGGCTGCCTGACTGGGACACCAGGGAAAGAGGGGGGTCGGTGTGTTGAGTGGGTAGCAGCTGCGAAAGAGAGTCGGGGTTTCTCAGAGGCCACCCGAGGATTAGTAAAGATCAAAGGGGAAGCCAGGGGATCAGCTGTAGGGCATTCCTGCGGAAGGTCGACAGGATGAGACATCCCGCCGCCCCGGGCCTGGAGCTAGATCTAGCTCCGGAGAGCCGACCCAGCCCCAGAGACGGGAGAGAGAAAGCAGAGGGTGCACGCCCAGGAGAAGGAGCCGGAGCGGGGAGCACAAGAGGAGGCGCAGGGGAGGCAGGTAGGACGACGGCGGCCCCCGGAGCAGGCGCTCCCGAGACGGAACAGTCGCATGCAATCGCCAGACGTAAAGCCTAGGGTTTCGTCTTTTCGGCTTTTTAATCCTAGACTTAGCAAACCCTAATCTAAAACCATAAACCTAGCCTAAACCCTAATCCAAAACCCTAGACTTAGCAAACCCTAATCCAAAACCCTAAACCTAGCCAAAACCCTAATCCAAAACATTAAACTTAGCAAACCCTAATCCAAAATCCTAAGCTAGCTTAAACCTTAACTTAAACCCTAAACCTAACCTTAATCCAAAATCCAAAACCCTAACAACCTATAACAACCTCTAACCACCTAAACAAACCCTAACCACTTTCCACTCCACCATAACAACCTATAACAACCTCTAACCACCTAAACAAACCTAACCACTTCCCACCTTCATCATAACAACCTATAACAACTTGTAAGAACTTCTAACTACCTACGACAACCCATAACAAACTACCCTAACAACCTAAACAACCCAGCCATTGCAAGCCTATAAATACCCCCCCATTCGCAAGAGAAAAAGGGAGGAGGAAAAAAGCTTGAAAAAGAGAGAAAAAAACTTCAAAAAAAAAGAGAGAAGGCTTGAGAGGAGAGCAACCAAGGAGAATTATTCAGACCAAAGCAACCAAGGGTGCTCAGATCAATGAGGAAGCTCAGAGAGGAGGCAATTCAGAGCTCAAGCCAACTCCAGCCACCATCTCCGGTGAGATCCAGCGGCCACAAGTAGCCACACCCACTGTCAGCTTAGGTATGCCCCGATCAGAGCTCCATCTTCATCCATTTTTGTTCCCTAAGTCTTCCTCAACTTCCCTGAAGTGATTCCAGTGGAGCATGGTAGCTTCCTTGGCTGGAATTTGGATTTTATGGGTCGTCAAACCCATTTTTTTGGTAGGAGAGGTGGGGGCATGAATCCACTGAGAGATTCGTGCCCTGGTGTGTGTGGGATGATTAGTTTAGGTCTCCTCTTGCTCCTCCTCCACTCTGGAATCCGTGCAACAACTCTGGCAGCCGTTGGAAGTGGATCGTCGTACGCTGTCCTGCCATAGCTGGAGAAGACGACCCCTGGTAAAGGTCGTTCGGGCACCTCCCTCCTTGCAGCTCTCCTTCGATCACCAGGACACCTTCCTTTCCTCCTCCTATGGCCTCCAAAAGCATCAGAGCATTCTTTCGAGCCCCAATCTTCCTCCACAGTCGACATCGCTAGAGACGACTGCGAGCTTGATCGAGAAGGGAGCTCACAAAGCCATTCATGCTTCCAGATGGTGGAAAACTTGCCTCTCCACGCCCTCAACCCTCCTGGAACCCTGGAACACCACACCACTACCTCCAGTAGCCCTTTCTTCTTCGGGCCTGTCACTGGTGTCGTGACGCCAATGAGGGGGGGGTGAGAGGAAGCTTCCAACCGCTGGATGCCAGATCAAAGCCGTTGGATCTCCTCCATTTTCTTCCCTCTTGCTCATAGGATGTTTGGATGCTAGATCTTTGGCAAGGTATAGTAGTCGATGGTCGTCAATCATTTTTTTTTAATAAAACTTCATTTCTTTTCTTTTGTTTGCATTTAGGTCCTTTTATTTTGCATTTTAGTCCCTGCATTAGTTTTTTAATCATTTTAATAATATTTTGTTTTGTAAATTTGTAGTGCGATCCTTATGGTTTTCTTTTAATATTCCTCAAGCTTTAAATTTTGATTTAAAATACTCTGATTTAGTTTTCATTCATTTTAAGTCCATAATTTGCACATAAAACCCTGAACTTCATTAAAATTGTTCTGAATGAATGATTTTCTTGTACAATTGCAAGCCTAACCTTGAAGATTCAAGTTTTGACTCAAAATGTGCACAGAATTTCATTTTAAACCCTGAACTTCACTAAATTTACATTGAATGCATGTTTTTATGGCATATTGGCAAATCAGTCCCTGAAAATTCATATTTTCAACCATGAGTCCATTAATTTGCACATTTAACCCTAATTTTCTTTAAAACTACACTAAACACAAGTTTTGTTGGTAAATTTACAAATTGGACCCTAGGAATCCTAATTTCACCAAAAATGCACAATTTTGCACATTTAACCCCAAATTTCCTTAAAATTGCATAAGATGTGTTTTCTTAAACATTTTTGCTGATTTAGCACTGGAATCTCAGCCATTACTCATGAGCATAAAATGTTTGCATAGAGGTCCATGGAAATTTACATATTTCACCCATGCTTTCACTTTGTACATTTTGTTACCCTTTTTCATACATATACCCTCATACTTATTTTTTTGCATCATGCACGCATTCCAAACTTATGTCAAGCTTAGTTTTCGCATTATTTTCGGATTTCTTCCTATTTTCATGTTTTCTGATATGATTTGGATTTTCATCGCCTAAGGGCATACCTTAACAAACTTGACAATGTCGACATGAACCTGAATGAGGATTATTTTCTCTCATTTGATTTTCTCGGATTTCTTAAGTTTCTACTGTTTTGTGTGGTGCATTTTGAATATTTTTGATTTTCATGATTTTTCTCATTGCCCAAGGGCGTACAGTAAACTGGCATTTTCAATGCCTAGATTGTCCTTCGGATTATTTTTTTTCCTTTATCATTTTTCTTCCATTTCTTCTCTTTGATTTGGCATGTTTTCGCATTCATCTTAGGCATGTGCATTCAAGATAGACAACCATACACACACTAGATCATTAGCAAGCAGGAAACCTAGAAAAACCAATTTCTTTGGGTGTATGGGCATGCCTAACACCTTCCCCATGCGTAACAAGAATCATTACCCTTTATCTGGCCTGCATTGATTTGTACACTACATCCATTCGGCACGGAGCATACATGTGTTTTCTTCGCATTGATTTCTTTAGGTTTTTCTTTTGTGTTTGGTTTTCCTCGTCTTTCCATTAAAAGATTAGGTGGTGAATCCCTTTCCTTATCCTTTTCTTATCTTTCTTTTGTGTTTCTGAGTCTAGTTTCCTTCTTCGGATTCACCATCTTTGTCGTGACCATATCGGGACTCCTCGTGTGTTTCCCTACACCGTGGAGTCGTGTAGGGTTCCATCGGCATGGTCACAAAACCTATAGAATCACCTCACCCCACTTGGGTCTAGTTCACCAATCAGTGTAGACACCCCAATTTTGCAAGTTTGCAGGATGACGGTGTGGTGGCTGTGCTTTCAATCACAAATGAACTCAAACCCTAGTTTAGTCCACCAAGGCTAATGAAAGCCCACCAAGGCCCATTTAATTCCATTAGGCCTATGAATGCCCATTTAGCCCATGAAGGCCCACCAAAGCCCATGAAAGCCCATGAAGGCCCATTTAGCTCATGAAAACCCACTAAGGCCCATTTAGGCCCATTAAGGCCCATTAAGCCCATGAAGGCCATCAAAGCCCATGAAGGCCCACCAAGGCCCATGAAAGCCCACCAAAGCCTATGAAAGCTCATTCAAATCCACCATAACACCAAAGCCCACTTAGGCCCATAATACTTCAACCCATTTCTTCTTCTTCTTCTTCTAAACTAACCAGCCATCATCACCTTCACTTGTTAAACCTTAGTAGCCACTGTCCACATGTCTGGGATCCATGCACGTAGAGGGGATAGGAGAAGAGAAGGTGGCTAGTTGTTTAGGTTGTTAAGAAGTTGTTTAGGTGGTTATGGTTTTGTTTGAGTGGGTTATTAAGGTGGTGGGTTGTTACGGATTCAGTTGGTGTTTGTCGCAGCTAGTGGTCTTCCTTGGCTATAAAAGGGGACTGACGGTGAACTGAAGGGCGAGGAGAAGGATTCTTTGGCTGAAGAAAGGTGATCTTGAAGCTCCCATGCTCGCCGGAGTTCACTAAACCCAATCCACCTCACCGGCTGGAAGAGAAGAAGAGAGGAGGGAAGGAGGCTGGAGTAGGACCGGTTCACTTCATCCTCTTCCTCATCCCTCGAAAGCCCCCTACAAGCTCTAGCTCCCAGTGCCGCTGAACTCGAGCCGGAGAGACCATCATCACCTGAGATGACACTGAACTCAGGTAAGTTTCTCCACCTTTTCATGGCATGCATGCATCAGAGTAGCTCCTAGGTAAGCATCTCTTCGTTATCCTTCATCCACAAGGCCGTGCCGCCATGAGAAAGAGAGAGAGAGCATCAGGAAAACTAGATCGTCGCCGGAACCGCACCATAGTGAGTTGTGCCATGCAGGAAGTAGAGGAGGGAGCCTGAAGACCTCCAAGACTCCAATCACTGGTCTCCCATCCATCCTCCGACCACTTGCGACCACCAGTTGCCCTTGTCAGGCGCCTCCAATGTAACTGAGCTCGTGCAGGAGAAGACACCGTCACTGGAGACGACGACTTGTGGTGAAGCACGGTCGGACTCTCTGCTCATCGCAGCGCCTCCTTGGCCCCTGAGGAACGATCCTCAGTGCTTCCTCAACACTCTAGAGTGGCATGTGTTCCATTTCGAGCCTAGGGCAGCCTTCCCAGCCAAGCTCGTCGGAGATTGCAGTGTTGGCAGCGAGATCGATCGAGAGAAGCACCTACGCGTTCCTCCTCGCATCCATGCCCTCGTACACCTTCCACTTCTCCTCCTCAACCCTCCAAAAGTCCCAAACAATCACGCCACCCCCTCCAGTAGCTCCTTTCTCCAGAAGTCCCTTATTGCAGTGTCGGACTACTTTGACGGCGAGGGAGGTGGGAGGCCCACACTCGCCGTTTGATCCGAGATCCAAACCGTTGGATCTCTTCCCCTCTTTCTCCTCTTGCTTCCCAAGGGGTCTGATCTCTGATCTTAGATCAGACCATGGGATAGCCCTCTAGTGCCCCTCCGGCGGTTGTCGACGGCAGTGCTCCGTCGTCGGCAGTTGTAAACTCTTTCTTTCCTTTTCAAAAAATGAAAAATAACTTTCTTTTAATAAAATTTTATAACATTTGATTTGTAACATTTAGGTCCTTTTTTCTGTTACAAATAGGTCCTTTTCTTACACTTAGGTCCTTACTCATTTTTCTTAATTCGTTTGAATAAAGTTTTAACTGAAAATATTACAATGTGCCCCCTGAGTTTTCATAATAATGTTTTCCAGGCTTTAAAGTTTAATAAAAACACCCTAGAGTTTCTTTTCATGCATTTGAGTCCAATATTTTTGCATAAAGAACCCTAAGCTTTTCTAAAACTCTTCTGAATGAATAATTCTTTGGTTAAATTACATTTAAACCCCTGATCTTCATTAAAATAACATAGAATGCATATTTCTTTGGTTAATTTGCATTTTAGCCCCTGAACTCTTCTGAAGTTGTTATGAATGCTTGTTTCTCTGCTGAAATTACATTTTAAGCCCCTGAACTTCACAGAAACTCTTCTGAATGCCTATTTCTCTGGTTAAATTGCATCTTAACCCTTGAACTTTATTGAAACTCTTCTGAATGCATTGATTCTATGGGTAAATTGCATTTTAGCCCCTGCACTTTTCAGATTTCACACTGAATGCCTGTTTTCTAGGGTAAAATTACTATTTTGCCCCTAAAACTTTCTGAAATTTTCATGGATCCGTTTTCTTGCATATTTTACCCTTAATTTCCATTGAATTGCATTAAATGCATGTTTTAGTGGTAGAATTGCATTTTAGCCCCTAGAAAACATCAATTTGGCTAGAAATGCACATATTTGCACCTTTAATCTCAGGTTTCTCCATAATTGCATAGAATGTGTTTTCCTATGTATTTTTGATGATTTGGGCTTCAGAATTTCAGTTTCTATTCAGAATTTGGTTTTTTTGCACAAAAGCCCTTGGAATTTTCATTATCACACTCATACATGCATTTTGCACATTTTGTTGCACTTTTTATGCAAGCTTTCTTACCTTTTCTTCCTTACATTGCGCATGCTTTCCTAACTGTTTTCGAGCTTGGTTTTCTTGCCATTTCCCGAATTCTTTCTGATTTTCGCGTCTTTAGATTTGTTTTGGCTTTCCATCACCCAAGGGCGTATATTAAAAGACTTAACAAAGCTGACATGGTCCCGAAAAGAGGATTATTTTCCCCAATTTGATTTTCTCGGATTTATCCAAATTTCCACTGATTTGCGAGACACTTTCCGAGAATTTCTTGACTTTCATGATTTTCCTCATCACCCAAGGGCATACAGTAAAGTGGCATTCTCAATGCCTACATTTGTCCCTCAGATTAACTTTTTCCCTTTATTTCATTTCTTCTCCTTGATTTGGCATGTTTTCAGTCATCATTAGCATCATAATTCAAAATAAGCAAGCACACATTTAGTAGACCCTTGACAACTAGGAAACCTAGAAAGATCGAGTTTCTCGAGCACATGGGGTTGCCTAACCCCTTCCCCATGCGTAACCAGAATCCTTACCCTTTCTCTAGCCCACATTCAATTATCCATTAGGCACGGAGCACACATGTTTTCTACATCTTGTTTGCTTCCAAGTTTTCTTGGGTGTTTGGTTTTCCTCGTCTTTCTATTAAAAGACTAGGTGGCGACTCCTTTCCTTATCCTTTCTTATCTTCCCTTGGTGTCTCCGAGTCTAGTCTTCTTCTCCAGATTCACCATCTTCGTTGTGACTATATTGGGACTCCTTGAGTGCTTCCACGCACCCTGTAGGGGAGAGCCGTGCAGGGTTCCATAGGCATGGTCACAATCGAGATGGCCCATTTTGTCCATGGTAGAAGTTGGAAGCGATCATTAGCCACTGGAGGCAAATTGGGGACCCAAAGGGGGATAAGAGGGAAGCTCAAATAACAACAAAATAGTGCAGGATGCATGGGCTTATCCCCCCCCTCCATGAAAGGTCCACAGGCCATCATTCCTATTGACCAGCCACTAGAGGTGATTGGAGGTGCGGAGGGAGTTTTGGAAGGTTGTGGGGCTATAGGAGAAAGGAAGGAGTGCCTATGGACGGTTCTAACCTCGTGTTTAAGGGGCAGAGGCCTCACACAGGTCATCGGGCATCCGTCGACTGCAATGAGATTCAAAAAATGGAGAACAAGCAATGCAAGTGGAAATAATGGCAACATAGGCAATGTAGGATAATAGACGAGTGTAAGGGAGCTAGTATTTACCTATGGTTGGCCACGGAGGAGTGGCTGGCTCGTATCTTCTGGCGATGAGTTTCCAAAATGCAGTCGGTGGCTCAGCCTAGGTCAACGAGACTTTGGTTGTGGAGGTGGACGTCTAAAGGTGTTTGGTGATGGATGAGGAAGATGTATGAAGGCCTGGATTGGGTGGTGAAATGGATGGATGAGGTCTGACTGGCTAGGGAAAAATAGGGTTCGCTCAGACTTCCCACGTACCGATGGTGGGCAGTGAAGGTTGGATCTAGGAAGCAAAGACTCTAGAGGCTAGCTAGGTGCTTGGTGGAAGCGAGGGAACAGGTTGCAAGCCAGACATCTCATCATAGGAGACGGAGTGGTTATATATAAAGGGGTGCTTCAAATCTGATCCACAAGTTTCTAACTGCCTCCATCCGTCGACTAAGGTTTGATTAAGGGGACATGATAGGGAATCAAGCTAGCATGGCGGGTTTCATCGTCTGGATGCAATGTGGGACACGAGTAGATCCACGCAAGCCAATCAGAGGCGAGGCTTCAATGCGCCATCGATGAAAGGACGAGTCTAATCTTCGCTAGTTGATACTACCCCTGGGCACCTGTGCTACCTGTCCACACACCAAGGTTGTGGTATCGGGCCATGATGGTCATAAGACAAATCACCTGCAAAAAGGCTAGCCCGCCCCACCAAGCATCAAGGCATGAAAAGGGCTTGGTTGGAGAGTTTTGGATTGAAATTGGGCTAGGATTGGTTAGGATTGTTGAAATGGGTTTTAAATGGGAATTTTCAGTGCAAGAGGGTGGTTTTGCTGACTAACCATCTGGAACAGGCTCCGCCAGAGGAGCAAGCCACCAACCCAAAATGAAAATTGGTGTGTCTACACTCCCCATGCTCACCCTTCATTCTCAAGTCCCTCGTCAGCCTTTAATTTCCCTTAAAAAAATCTAGCGGTTGTCCATCCATCACATCCATTACCCAACACTCTAGCCTCTTCCACAAGTAATTGCAGTCCGCCAAACTACTCCCACACCCTCGTCCAAGCAAAACCAGTCACCCACCATCATCTCCAATGCATCCCAACCTCGTTCCGATCGCTGATTGTTGTTTTCCGTCTATTGTCGAAAAAGCTCAACCAACTAAATAGAGGAGATACATCTCCGCGCTCAATAGAAATTCTTCTCCTTCCCTAACCTTGTTTACATTTCATAAACTTCACAGAATTCTTTACTTTACATCTAAGCATTGTTTGGCATCTCCTTCTTATTTGCATTTTGTAGGCAGAGAGCCACCAACCCACATAAGGTTGACGGCCCTTAAACGTGCAGTCTGGCTTGTCCAATGGCATCCATTCTCTCCCCCTACATCCACCCACACTGTCCAATGCCCTATCTCAGTCCCAAGCCGTCATTGATGGTCAGACAAAGGAGAGCGTCACCAAAGTAACCCGACTAGATGGAGGGAGGGACCTATGCATATGCATTCATGTTGGTTGCTTCTTGAGCCTTCCCCACATTCTCCTCAACGTCCTTGGAATGCTATAGAGGATTGACGGACTCCAATGGCCCCATCCATGGCTAATGAAGGACATTCAGCCTTGCAAAGATGACCAAAGGAGGAGGGGACAGTCTAGGTCCTTCCAACCTTGTTTATTTGTGTTTTCTTGTTCGTGTGTGATCCATATTCATTTTTGGATGCTTGCTTTGTACCTTTCTATGCTTTTGTGGCTTGGGGAAAGCGATGAAGGTCGGTCGTCTACTGCAAATCCTAGATCTCAAATCGATACCATGTGTTGGATGCACAGGTACCCTAGTCTAGAGCATGAGCTGACTGAGCCCCCTCTTGTTTATTAATCTCTTGTTTTAGATTTGAATTGTGTATAACGTTTCTGAGATCTCTTCTTACTTCTCTTCTACATCATGCTTTTGGTTTCTGGGTTTTTGTCCCTATATTTGTTTTTTGAGACGATGAGAAGCCTAATGACCAAAGCCTATCCCAGTCCTGTGGTGGACCTATGTGGCCCACATGTGCAGAAATTCTAGAGACTTTTGGCCCTCATCAGACCAAGTCCTTTGCTTGTTGTCCATATCACTTGTACCCTTAATCATGTTTTCTTCTCAATACTCTCTACTTATCCAAGTTTTAGTATCCTACCATTGTGTTTTGGTCTTTAATCTTGCATGTTTCTTCAACCATCACATCATCTAGCTTAAAAGGCAAACATGAATTAGCATATACATGCCTACATAGCCACACAAACGGTCGAACAAGTTAAGAAAGATTGATTCGTTGAGCGTATGGGATTGCCTAACACATTCCCCATGCGTAACAGGAGTCCTTACCCTTTCTTTGGCTTACATCGACCCTTGTGTCACATCCATTGGCACGAATTCCCATTTCTTTGGCTGATATCCCAAACTATCACTCAGGCTGATATCTTAAACTATCACTTAGGCTGATATTGCCATATTCCCTTCCGTCGATAGGTCCAAAGTCTACCATGGCCCATTCGATCCTTACTCAAAGAGTTTGGTATCAAAGGTTCCCCTTTTTGGTCGTGCTCCAAATGGATTACTCCAACTTCCTTTTGTGGGCTGGTATCCCGAACTACCCGAGCAATGCTTGTGGTGCCAGATGGATTCCCCACTCGCCTTGTTCATTCCCTCCTTTTAGGGTTGGTAGCCCGAACTACCCAGATGACTTCCGTGACCAGTCACTTTTCAGTCAGCAAGCATCGTAAGTCTTGTCCAGCGTTTTTCTCGACAAGTGTGATAACCAGTCATGTCTTTTAGGAGCTGATTGGTCATCAACTTGTCGGCATTTGTTATTAATGTTAGTTTCCGTGATTTTGGTCTTTGTCTGTGGTGTTCTAAGAGGCAAGACGAGACTTCTAGTGCTTTCATTGACTGGCTGGTTGCCAATAGCTAATTCTCTCTTGCAGCTTCGGGCAAGGCATCTTCATCAACTCTAGGTAGCAATCTCTTCCTCCATATCACTTTTCCTAGTAAGAAGGGGTGGGGTGTCTCTGTCAATCCTAGGCATCGGTCTCTGTTACATTCGTCCACTGACCTCACTCAGGGAGTGGCATCTGTAGACACTCCATATGCTTGTGGTGTGACCTTAAACTCAAAAACTAACCTAAATCAAATTTAAAATTCAAAAACCTAACTCAAAACCCTAAAATTAGCTTTAAACCCTAATCCAAAACCAAAACCCTAGCTTAAACCCTAAACCAAACTCAAAACCTAATCCAAACCCTAAATCCTAGGTTAAACCCTAATCCAAACTACATACCCGAAAAAACCCCAAACCCTAGGCCAAACCCTAAGTTAAACCCTAAATCATAAGTCAAACCCCAAGCCCTATTGTCAAACCTTAACAACCTAACTAACTTCCACTCCATCATAACTACTCTAACAAACTCATGTAACAAACTAAACTCTCTAACCACCACTCCCTCATAACTACCCTAACAAACTCATGTAACAAACTAAACTCTCTAACTAACCTCCACTCCCTCATAACTACTCTAACCAACTCATGTAACAAAGCTAAACTCTCTAACTAACCTCCTCTTCCTCATAACTACTTTAACAAATTCATATAACAACCTTAACAACCTAACTATGCAAGCCTATAAATAACCCCCATTTGCAAGTGAGAATGGGTTGTTGGAAAATTTGAGAGGAGAACCCTAAAGATTTTTCCTCCCAACCAGAGCAACTAAAGGGGTCCAGGAGTAGAGAGGAGGCTCAAGGAGGAGGAAAATCTGAGTTTCAGCCATCTCCAGCGAGCTCCGGCGACCTCCGACGGCCAAGGTCACTGCCAGTCCAGGTATGCCCTCCACTGACCTCAAATTACTTCAGAAATAATATCTTAGGTCTCCCTCTACCTTCCTCAGTCGATTCCAATAGAGCTAGAGGTCTTCCCTAGCTGGAATCGTGGCTTCAGGCCTCACCAAAGTCGTTCTCCTACGACAGAGGTGGGGGCACGAATCCAGTGAACGATTCGTACCCCAGTGTGTTCAATTCTCTTCGAATCATCCTCCTCTAGCTTCTCTATCTCTCTGTGCATCATTTCGTGCCCTCGCCAAGCCTCCAGTGGAAGATCGCTGGAATCACGACATCCCGCCTTCGTCGGGGGAGATGATGAATAGTGTTACATGACCAGGCAGCTCTAGCTTCGCCATGCCTCTCCAAGCTTCTAGAAACGTTCCCCAATGTGCCCCCAATCTTCCAGAGCATCCAACAACGTGAATCAAGCCCCAGATCTCCCCTGCAAACACCGTCGTCGAAGCGCCGTCGAAGCTTGATCAGGGAACCAGCTCGAGCCACCATTCTTGCTGATGAAGGAGGGAAACTCATCCTCATCGCTCTCCTGTGCCTCCAGGAGCCCTGGACCACCGCGTCGTCACTCCTAGAGCCTCCTTCATCTCTAGCGCTGTCACTGGAGCTACCACGATGGTGAGGGAGACGAGCAACCTCTTCCGACCGTCGAGCAATGCATCGGAACTGCCAAATCTTCTTCCCTTCCTCTCCTCTTGCTTATCGGGCGATTGGATGCTAGATCAGGCCACGGGAAGGCTCGAGATCGCACTACAGTCATCGCCACTGGTGAGATACGGTCGTCGATGACCGTCGGGTTATTTTTTAGTTTCTTTTAATAAAACTCCTCTCTCTTTTCTTTTCTTACAGGTAAGTCCTTTTATTTTACTTTTAGGTCCCTACATATATTTTTTAAGTCCTTTTAATAATATTTTCTTTGAAGAATTGCATAGGAACCCATGAAAGTTTTCATTAATGTTATCCATGCTTTAAAATTAGGCATAAACCCACTGGTTTACTTTTCTTACATTTAGGTCCAGTAGTTTTGCATGAGAAACCCTAAGCTTCATTAAAATAGTTCTAAATGTATATTTCTTTGTTTAAACAGCAAATTAAACCCTGGATATTCAAATATTCACACAGAAGTGTTCAAAATTGCATTTTAAACCCTGAATTTCACTGATTTCTCACTGAATGCATGTTTTCTAGGGTAAACTTGCATGTCAGTCCCTGAAACTTTCTATTTTCAAGCATGGACTCTTCTTCTTACACATTTAACCCTGAATTTCCACAGAATTGCATTAAATATATGTTTTAATGGCAATATTGCATATTGACTCCTAGGGATCTTGAATTTGATTAAAAATGCACAATTTTACACATTTGACCCTAGATTTCCTCAAAATTACATAAAATGTGTTTCCTTGGTGATTTAGCTTCAGAATTTCATCCTTCATTCAGAATTTGAGAATTTTGCACAAAAGCCCCTGGAATTTACATTTTTACACTCACATTTACATTTTGTACATTTTGTTGCTATTTTTCATGCATATTTTCGAGTGTTTTCTTCCTTACATCGTGCATGCATTTCTAACTCATTTCAAGCTTGATTTTCCCATAGTTTCCAGGATTTCTTCTGACTTTCCCGATTTTGATTTGATTTAGCTTTCCATCTCCTAAGGGTGTACATTAACAGGCTTAATAATGCCGACATTGTCCCGATTGAGGATGATTTTCCCTAATATGATTTTCTCAGATTTCTTCGAGTTTCCACTGATTTGCGTGATACTTTCTGAGAGCTTCTCGATTTTCACGATTTTCCTCATCGCCCATGGGCGTACAGTAAAGTGGCATTATCAATGCCTACATTTGTCCCTTGGATTATCATTTTTTCTTTTCTCTTCTTCATTTCTTTGATTTAGCATGTTTTCTACTCATATTTAGCATGTGCACTCAGAACAGGCAAGCATACACATAATAGACCATTAGCAAGTAGGGAACCTAGAAAGATCGATTTCTACGGACGCATGCTGTGCCTAACCCTTTCCCCATGCGTAACAACAATCCTTACCATTTCTCTGGCCCGCATTGATTTGTGCACTACATCCATTAGGCACGAAGCATACCTGTTTTCTTCACCTTGTTTTGTTTTTGTTTTTCCTCTGTGTTTGGTTTTCCTCATCTTTCCATTAAAAGACTAGGTGACGACTCTTTTCCTTATCCTTTCTTATCTTTCCTTGGTTTTTCCAAGTCTAGTCTTCGTCTCCAGATTCACCATCTTCACCGTGACCATATCGGGACTCCTCGTGTGCTTCCACGCACCGTAAGAAGAGCCGTGCAGGGTTCAACCGGCATGGTCACAGGAACTAGCGACTCCACTGGGGAAAACCAGATTCTAGCTTTCATTTTGGTTTTCTTACTTGTCTTTGGTCTATATACTTTGTGCTTGTTTGCTTGTTCTGTTTGCTTGTACATATTTGACTGAACATGCCTTTTTTGTGCCTTTTTACACCATTACCATGCCACTGCACATGCACATGACCTTATTCATGCTTTTTTTGTCGATACTTGCTTTTATTCACCTACTTGTGAGCACTACACCAGCACATGCCATGTTCATACCGTTCGCTGGTTGATTGACTTTTTAGATGCCATGATTGTGTGTTTTCTTCCCTTTTTTTTGCCATGATTAGGAAAGTAGAAACATGTTTGCCTCCCTATCTAGTTAAAATAAAACACACAAACTCAGATAAACAATAATACGGCATAACTAGAGACAAATGCTCACGATTCCCCATGGTTTAATAAAATGCAAGTAAAAGACACAAAAGCATATTGCATGAATGATCACTTTAGAAAGCATGCATCTTCACCTCTGCGTCCACCCACAGTTTGCGACAAACAATTTTGGTAGCCCGTTCTATAGCTTCGGCATAGGGCATGTTGCTAGTTTGTCCCCCCTTGTCTAGGGTCGTGTCGGTGCTAGTAGAGGGTACAGCTCCATGCTACTACAGGAGACAAGGCCACCAACGCACTACCCATTCACTACCTATGCTCTAGCCAGGATTTAGAATGGGAACCTTACTTTTCTGACTAGAGTCAAAACCTAAAACGCATGAGTGCATCCTATATGGTCAATCCCATGTGGGACATGCATGGTGAGAGAGTGCACTTTAGGACATTCATCTGCATTGTGTGTCATAGCATGCCACTTTAATAACTCGCATTTGTTTTTGCGTCGTTGTTCATGTTCTGATACCTATTTCTCTTGACTGTTTTCTCAAGTAGATTGTTGCGAGGTCCTCAACTAGGAGCTCGGGTGTCTCTGTCGCAGGCAGCCTCCCATGGTTGTTTTCTCTTGCCTTTTCCGAGCTATTGGTCACTTTTGGACAGTAGCTCGTCTTAGAGCTTGTGCATTTGTTTTTTTCCGCAACTCCGTTTATTTCGCTTGTGGTTAGCCATGGCCCCGTAGGCCCGTAAGTCTCCGGTTATCGTTCTGATGGGGGTCCGACACTCAGATCCTCCTTCTTTGACTACTTCCTCTTCCCTCTATGCGTCCCGATTTGGGAATCATGGAGGATCCTTATTTCCTCTTCCAGGACAACGGCGAACACAAGCCGATCTAAGACCCGTCACAGATTCAACTGCGGTGACTACCACGCGAGTCCCAAAAGTTCTGCTAGCTGCACCCTTTCTTTCGGGCCCTCTTGTTTCAGGAGATCAACCAGCTGTGGTTTCATCTATTTTGAAGGCCATTCCTGTTCCACTCTTGCCTTCTGACCTATCTTTTGATGGGTCTTCGGCCACATAGGCTCAGTACTTGAGAGCTTTGGCCCGAGGGTTCGTGCACATGGCCCTTTCTCTTAATCCTATTGACATTCCTCCTCTTTCGACCTCTGAGGTTCCAGTCCAGACCACTATAGCATTGCAGGCTCACACCACTACATTATCGCTCATACCATCGCCCCAGCATCACACTGCTCCGGCGATGGGGGCGTTATCTTTGCCTCCTGCACCACAACTGCATTGGTCACAACATGCATCACAGTCACTTAGGAATCAACCCATTAGTTGTGCGAGAGTACAACATTTCTCGAGTCTGTCGCTCGGAGTTGTACCGTGCCGTAACTGTTGCTCTCGCGCTCAACACCACACAGAACACAGCATACTCATAACCCACTTCAGCATTAGGATCAGGTCCCAACACATAGGTCATCATTGCACACTAGGCGCACATCTCCCACTGTCAAGTCGGTGCATCTCATCACATCAGCTCAATAAGGACAGCAACCTAAGGAGAAACGAGGCCGTCGTGTTGAAAGCAACTACACTCCACTGGGCAAGTCGCTGAGCGCTGTTTTTCTTCGTGTTGTGTGGCTTTTGAGACTCCCGGATTCGCGTCCCCCACCAAGTCCACTCCCTCCGTGATACGACGCGAGCGTATACTACAATTATCACCGAGCCCCAGGGCACTCGACTGATAATTGCCACACTCTTCAGGATGTCGTTCAGACTTTGATTGATAGTGGGACCGTTGTTGTTGGCACAGTACCCACATCCATGTCTCCATCCTCACCAGCATCTAGGTCAGCATGCATTACACATCCACACACCACCGTTGAGCCGACATGTCGTGTTGTGTCAGTTCAGCAACAACAGCAAGGGCGGACTCGCTGTAATGAAAGAGACTTCACCCCACTCGGGGACTCATTGAGCAATAACTTTCCCAAAGTTGTGCCATTCCTACGGCTACAGGATATTCACCCACCACCGGACCCACTTCCCGGGTGCTATAAGACAAACTTGTTCTGCCAATTCCATCGCACCCGTGGACATTTGACAAACAAGTGTCACGCTCTCCGAAATGCTGTCCAAGATTTGATTGACAATGGGGACATTGTCATCAACACAGGAGGCAGCACACACATACGCCTACACACACACACACGTGTACACACTAGAATAGCCAACCTTACCGTGTCTGAGCCGGCAAGCTCCGAGGATACTGGAACTTCAGGGGTCTATCCCCTCTCTCTCAGTTCTTTCCTGGGGAATCCATCGAGCCTCATTTGCCTAGTTTGTCCTCTCTCAGCTTCTATCCAACAACACACACATATGTCGCTCTTGTTCTCGTTCCTCATTAGCCTAGTTTGTCCTTTTGTCTTTTCTCAGTTCTGTCCGATGACACTCACGTGTGCCACTCTTGTTCTTATTCCTCTACGAGGAGTCTAACCTAAAGTTTGCCAGTTTGCATGCACTGATCTGACCTAGCACGTGTAAATACCCTGGATCTGGTAGGTGACAGCTGTCACAGTAGATATCAACTCCAACAGAGATACAGTCTTAATGTCACTAGCAGATTCAGCATTCACAGTGACAGTCTCAGTTCCAATAATGGTTTAGATAGCTTCGGTTACATCTGCCTTGATTCCAGTTTCCAGTGGCACTACTAGGAGTTACTTTGAACCACAATGGCATCGACAAAACAACAACAACAAGGATTGGAGTTGTATCCTTTTCCTTTGTTCCCTTTGTTTTCTTTTTGCATCACCACATATCAAAACACAAAAAATATAAAAATCACAAAAGATGAAAAAGAGGAGAAAGAAGAAAAACACAAAATAGAAAAACATCAAGAACAATTGAAAATAATAGTTTGCTTACCAATAACATTCTACCCAATGATGAAAAATTGGAAAAGCTCTCCTATGTCAGAATGGATTATCCCTCCTCAGTTGTCATTACTTAGACAACTAGGTTAGCATGGGAGCCACGGAACATCAAAGCCGGGCGAAATGCCCAAACTCCACAAGGATCTTACACCTCCAAGAGGGAGATAAAATGTTAAGGGTGACTGAGAGTGTGAGCCAGAAAAGGAAATATACATTCGCAAGGGCATAAAAGAATAGAGAAGACGAAAGGCGAAGACAGAAGTCAGCTCAAGAGTGAGGGGCGTGTGTTGTAGCTCTACCCTTACCGTACCTTGGAGAGGAGTTGGAGTATGCACTCAGTAAAATAACCACTTTGAGGGACTGACCCACCCTCTTCCAATAAAGGCATCCTAAATAGATAGGGCACTTATTACCTCCAAGTCGAGGTTAGAGTGAAACCGCACGTCTATGAGGGAGTAAAAGAAAAGACAATGGTATTGAAAAGAAAAGCTGGTGCAGGACCTTAAAGAGTTTGGCATGGAGCCAGGTCCATTATGCTACCTTACAGTGAGTTTGAGTGTCACCACTACCCATTGAGAGCCACCTGATGACTTGCGAATCTTTGTAGTGTCAACTAAGTCGAAGGTGTCATCCTCCTCTAACAGGCATACAGCTTTCCAGCCTAACTGAGGGCAGACATACAGTCGAACTAAACAAGCAAGCAATCCAGATAACGAACTCATTGAACAAGCAAAGCAATAAATGTAGATAACAAGCAACTAAAATCACAAGGCATGCATTTCTTGATCAAAAAGGTCACTCTTAAATAATTAAATTGCTCACAATAATGGAGTCCACCACAATAATCGTAATCATCACAATTTTGCTTGGATGAATCTTTTTGCTTGCATATGGATTTGTTCAACAGGATTTTCGCCAAGTGCTTTAGCAAGGGACATTTCAGCTACTCTTTGGTCGAAGAGCATAAGCAGCAAGGACACCAACTAGTGCACAAACTACATGGACCTGCAAAATCAGCAGTGTGACAACAATTCCTCCACAGCAGTCTGGGTGTGGTAAACATTATTTGGGGAATGCCTGAGGTCAACACAGCCAAGTACATGTTTGCAGCCAGAGCACAATGACACAATAAGTGGCAGAATAGAGAATAGCCAGCCTAAGAACTCAAGATAGTGGATGAGTATACATGCTTCCAATCAGTAAACAATTGTGTCACTGGCCTTAACCATAATCGGCCTTCACTATTTCAATGATTCAAAATGTGCCTACAGTCACAGCCTAATCTTCAAGTCTTTACATCTTTGAATGGTGCCCAACACTTCCCTAGGTAGCCTGACTCAATGCCAGAGGCATCTATTTTGCCTTGGTATCTCCTAATCTGACTTCTGCTTTCATTGAGCATCATTCACGTTTTATGCTAGGGGCATGTTAGCCACATTCCAGCTGGGCTCACACAATTTGTTACGTGGTTCATCATGGGCAAGTCAGTTGTTCTCATATCAAGACCTACACATCAAATGACTAGTGGAGACAACAGCATGACTGTGGACTCTACGCAGCAATCTAGAATTTGGCAAATACAATCAAAAGAATGTCCTAAAGTAGCGTGGCCAAATACAGAGCTATCAAAACACCACGGTTGAATAGAACACACCCCAAACATACCAGTCAGAGGCAGACTACAATCCCAATCAAAGGCCTTTATCAAGTTGATATGATTCCTTCTGTCTCCCAAGTACAATACAGGATGACATGTGGGTATACATACTCCCAGTCACTTGATGAATGTATCACTTGCTTCGACTAGTGATGGTCGCAATTACACCAATGGTTCAAGGTGCATCTATAGTTACAGTTTAGCTTCCAAGACTCCATACCCTCAAGTGATGTCCGACCAGCTTGATACCAGGAGCATGTTAGCTGCTCTTTGGTCAAAAGTCACATATCAGATGCCTAATAGAACACCAACTTACAACGTAATGAACTAGAGTCTTCGGCCAGGGGCATGTAAGCTGCTTTGTGGAAAGGGGGACTGTTTTGAGAACGCTTGATGCGGATTATCTTCCAAACGATGGTCAGGTGCACATTCTCATGAAGAGGTGACTTTCATTACATAGTGGCTCCTACAAAGCGAAAACTACAGCAAGACACTGTAGCGAGTCAAGCATTAGATCTGGGGCATTGTTGGCATGTCACAAACATTCTAAATTCATGATGGCGTTGGGCATACACAACAAAATCCACAGCTATCTCAACTGACATCCCCCACAGCGGCGACGATCCAGGGTGCACTGGTACTTGAATAAGATCCCCTTGGCAAATCCTTTTGGCTAAACAATTGGTCAGGACCCCTGCATCCTTGTCTCCCAAATTCGCGTCTGAAAGGACGGAATTCAAAGACAATCTCCTTGACTTCACTCCAAGATGGATGAAGTCCTTTCCCTATGGATTCTCATTTCGGAAGAAACAGAACCCAGAGATGTATGACTTAGGCTGATATCCTAAACTATCACTTAGGCTGATATCCTAAACTATCACTCAGGCTGATATCCTAAACTATCACTCAGGCTGATATCCTAAACTATCACTTAGACTAATATCCAAAACTATCACTTAGGCTGATATCCTAAACTATCACTCAGGCTGATATCCTAAACTATCACTTAGGCTGATATCCAAAACTATCACCCAGGCTGATATCTTAAACCATCACTCAGGCTGATATCTCAAACTATCAATCAGGCTGATATCCTAAACTATCACTTAGGTTGATATCCTAAACTATCACTTAGGTTGATATCCTAAACTATCAATTAGGCTGATATCCTAAACTATCACTTAGGTTGATATCATAAACTATCACTTAGGCTGATATCCTAAACTATCAATTAGGCTGATATCCTAAACTATCACTTAGGTTGATATCATAAACTATCACTTAGGCTGATATCCTAAACTATCACTTAGGCTGATATCCTAAACTATCACTCAGGCTGATATCCTAAACTATCAATCAGGCTGACATCCTAAACTATCACTCAGGTTGAAATCCTAAACTATCACTCAGGCTGATATCCTAAACTATCACTCAGGATGATATCTTAAACAATCACTTTGGCTGATATCCCAAGCTATCATTAAGGCTGATATCCTAAACTATCACTTAGGCTGATATCCTAAACTATCTGTAGACACCCCATATGCTTGCAGTGGGACCTTAAACTCTAAACTAACTTAAATCAAATTTAAAATTCAAAACCTAACTCAAAACCATAAAATTAGCTTTAAACCCTAATCCAAACCTTAAACCCTAGGTTAAACCCTAAACCTTAGGTTAAACCCTAAACCAAATTCAAAACCCTAATCCAAACCCTAAACCTTAGGTAAGACCTAAACCAAATTCAAAACACTAATCCAAACCCTAAACCCTTGGTTAAACCCTAATCCAAATCATAAACCCTAAAAAACCCTAAATACTAGGTCAAACCCTAAGTCAAACCCTAAAACATTAGTCAAACCCCAAACCCTAATGTCAAACCCTAACAGCCTGACTAACTTCCACTCCCTCATAACTACTCTAACAAACTCATGTAACAAACTAAACTCTCTAACTCCCACTCCAACACAACCACCTATAAAAACTTCTAACTACTTAAACAAACTCTAACAACTTCCCACTTAATCTAACGAACTCTAACAACTTCCCACTAAATCTAAAAAACTATAACAACTTCCCACTCAATCCAACAGCCTCTAACTAATCACAACAACCCATAACCACCTTGGCAAGCCTATAAATAACCCCCATTTGCAAGTGAGAAAGGGTTGTTGGAAAATTTGAGAGGAGAGCCATCAAAGCCTTTTCCTCCCAACCAGAGCAACCAAAGGGGTCCAGGAGTAGAGAGGAGGCTCGAGGAGGAGGAAAATCAGAGTTTCCAGCAATCTTCGGCGAGCTCTGGTGACCTCCGGTAACCTCCAAAGGCCAACTCCACTGCTAGACCAAGTATGCCCTCCACTGACCTCAAATTACTTCAAAAATGGTTTCCTAGGTCTCCCTCTTCCATCCTCGATCGATTCCAATAGAGCCAGAGGCCTTCCCTGGCTGGAATCGTGTTTTCAAGCCTCACCGGAGCCATTCTCCGGCGACAGAGGTGGAGGCATGAATCCAATGGTCGATTCGTGCCCAAGGGTGCTCAATCATCCTCCCCTGGACCTCCTCTTGCTTTTCCACCCATCGAAACTCCGCTTCAGTCGTTGTGGAAATCACTAGTGGAAGCTCACTGGAATCACGACGTCTCGCTGTTGCTGGGGAAGATGACTGATAATAGCGATGGATCGTGCGCCTCCTACATCGCCGTGCCTCTCCAAGCCTCCAAGAATGTTCCACGGCACTCCCCCAGCATTCCAGAGCCATCAAAGCCAAGCCTCGCACCTTGAATCACCTCCACAGTCAAGCTCGCCGGAGTTGGATCACGTCAATGGCAGGTTGGACCAGAGGATGGAAGGAGTGTCCAATTCTTGCTTCCAGGAGAGGGGAAGTGTTCCACTCGTCGCCTCCAAGCCTATAGGAGCCCTGAGCGCCGCACCACAGCCCTTTGGAACCACCTTCTTCTTCGGCATTGTCACCGGAGTCGAGTCGAAGGCGAGGAAGGTGGGAGGCCAACTCCAGTCGTCGAGTGTCGAGTCCAAACCATTGGATCTCCTTCCCTCCATCTTCTTTAGCTTCCAATAGGACATGATGCTCGATCGGGCATTGGGATGCCCTGGAAGGGCATCCCCAGTGGTCGTCGATAGCGGAGTTCCGTCGCCAACGGCCGTCGATTCCTTTTTCTTTTAAAAAATTAAGAAATAGTTTTTCTTTTAAATAACTTCAGTTCTTTTCTTTTCTTTGTAGTTAGGTCCTTATTTTATTACAAATATGTCCTTTTTCTTACTTTTAGGTCCCTACATATATTTTCAAATCCTTTTAATAATATTTGTCTTGAAATATTGCAGAGGAACCCCTATAAGTTCTTAATAATGTTTTCAAGGCTTAAACATTTGATAAAAAACCCTAGAGTTACTTTTCATGCATTAAAATCCAGCTTTTTTGCATTAAAACCCTGAGCATTGTTAAAATTGTTCTGAATGTATGTTTTCTCTATTTAAATTGCAAATTAAACCCTGGGAATTTAAATATTTCCTCAAATGTGACCTGAATTGCATTTTAGTCCCTGAATTTTACTGATTTCACACTAAATGCATGTTTTCTAAGGTAAATTTGCATGTCAGACCCTAGAACTTTCTGTTTTTAAACATGAACTCTTTTTCTTGCACATTTAACCCTGAATTTCTACATAATTGCATTAAATACATGTTTTAGTGGCAGAATTACATATTGACCCCTAGGAATCTTTAATTTGACCAAAAATGCACAGATTTGCACATTTGACCCCAAATTTCTTCAAAATTACATAAAATGTGTTTCTCTATGTATTTTTGATGATTTAGCTTCAAAATTTCAGTTTTCATTCAGAGTTTGAGATTTTTACACAAAAGCCCTTGGAATTTACACTTTTTATTCTCACATGCATTTTGTACATTTTGTTGCTATTTTTCATGCATATTTTCTCGTGATTTCTTCCTTACATCGTGCACGCATTTCTAACTCATTTCAAGCCTGATTTTCCCATCGTTTCCTGGATTTCTTCCGACTTTTGTGATTTTGATTTGATTTGGCTTTCCATCGCCCGAGGGCATACATTAACAGGCTTAACAATGCCGACATTGTCCCGAATGAGGATTATTTTCCCTAATTTGATTTTCTCAGATTTCTTCAAGTTTCCACTGATTTACGTGACACTTTCCGAGAGTTTCTCGATTTTCACAATTTTCCTCATAGCCCACAAGCATACAGTAAAGGGGCATTCTCAACGCCTACATTTGTCCCTCGGATTATCTGTTTTCCTTTAATTCATTTCTTCTCTTTGATTTGGCATGTTTTCCAGTCATCTTTAGCATGTGCATTCAGAATAGGCAAGCATACAAACAATAGACCATTAGCAAGTAGGAAACCTGGAAAGACCGAGTTCGTCGGGTGCATGGGAGTGCCTAACCCCTTCCCCATGTGTAACAACAATCCTTACCCTTTTTCTGGCCCGCATTAATTTGTGCACTACATCCATTAGGCACGGAGCATGCATATGTTTTCTTCGCCTTGGTTTCTTTTTGATTTTTTCCTTTGTATTTGGTTTTCCTCATCTTTCCATTAAAAGACTAGCAGGCGACTCCTTTCCTTATCATTTCTTATCTTTCCTTGGTGTTTCCGAGACTAGTCTTCTTCCCTAGATTCACCATCTTCGCCGTGACCGTATAGGGACTCCTTGTGTGCTTCCACGCACCGTAAGGAGAGTCGTGCAAGGTTCCACCAGCATGGTCACACTATCACTCAGGCAGATATCCTGAACAATCACTCAGGCAGATATCCTGAACAATCACTCAGGTAGATATCCTAAACTATCACTCAGGCTGATATCCTAAACTATCACTCAGGCTGATATCCCAAACTATCACTCAGGCTGATATCCTAAACTATCACTTTGGCTGATATCCCAAACTATCACTTAGGCTGATATCCTAAACTATCACTCAGGTTGATTTCCTAAACCATCACTCAAATTGATATCCTAAACTATCACTTAGGCTGATATCCTAAACTATCACTTAGGTTGATATCCCAAACTATCACTCAAGCTGATATCCTAAACTATCACTTAGGCTGATATTGCCATATTCCCTTCCGTTAGTAGGTTCGAAGCCTACCATGCCCCATTCGATCCTTACTCAAAGAGTTTGGTATCAATGGTTCCCTATTTTGGTCATGCTCCTAATGGATTACACCAACTTCCTTCTGTGGGATGGTATCCCGAACAACCCCAGCAATGCTTGTGGTGCCGGAAGGATTCCCTACTCGCCTTGTTCCTTCCCTCCTTTTGGGCTGGTAGCCCGAACTACCCAGATGACTTCCGTGACCAGTCACTTTTCGATCAGCAAGCACTGTGAGTCTTGTCCGGTATTGTTCTCGACAACTGTGATAACCAATCATGTCTTTTAGGAGCTGATTGGTCGTCAACTTGTTGACATTTGTTATTAATGTTAGTTTCCATGATTTTGGACTTCGTCTGTGGCGTTCTGGGAGGCAGGATGAGACTTCTAGTGCTTTCATCGACTGGTAGCTGGTTGCCAGTAGCTAATTCTTTCTTACAGCTTTGGGCCGGGCATCTTCATCAACTCTGGGCAGCAATCTCCTCCTTCTGATCACTTTTCGCTGTAAGAAGGGGTGGGGTGTCTCTATCAACCCTGAGCATCGGTCTTTGTTCCATTCGTCCTCCGTCCTCGCTCAGGGAGGGGCATCTACAGACACCCCATAAGCTAGCAGTGGGACCGTAAACACTAAAACTAACCAAAATCAAATTTAAAATTCAAAAGCCTAACTTAAAACCCTAAAATTAGCTTTAAACCCTAATCCAAACCCTAAACCCTAGGTTAAACCCTAAACCAAACTCAAAACCAAATCCAAACCCTAAAACCTAGGTTAAACCCTAATCCAAACCACAAACCCTAAAAAACCCTAAACCCAAGGTCAAACCCTAAGTCAAACCCCAAGCCCTAATGTCCAACCCTAACAACCTAACTAACTTCCACTCCATCATAACTACTCTAACAAACTCATGTAACAAACTAAACTCACTAACTAACCACCACTCCCTCATAACAACCCAAACAAACTCATGTAACAAACTAAACACTCTAACTAACCTCCAATCCCTCATAATTACTCTAAC
Organism: Posidonia australis; assembly: GCA_024699735.1. Classification (NCBI taxonomy): domain Eukaryota; kingdom Viridiplantae; phylum Streptophyta; class Magnoliopsida; order Alismatales; family Posidoniaceae; genus Posidonia; species Posidonia australis. The sequence continues at coordinate 25,017 of JAMKQA010003908.1, forward strand.
TAACTCATGTAAGAAACTAAACTCTCTAACTAACCACCACAATCTCATAACTACCCTAACAAACTCATGTAACAAACTAAACTCTCTAACTAACCTTCACTACCTCATAACTACTCTAACCAACTCATGTAACAAAACTAAACTCTCTAACTAACCTCCTCTTCCTCATAACTACTTTAACAAATTCATATAACAACCTTAACAACCTAACTATGCAAGCCTATAAATAACCCCCATTTGCAAGTGAGAAGGGGTTGTTTGAAAATTTGAGAGGAGAGCCCCAATGCTTTTTCCTCCCAACCAGAGCGGTCCAGGAGCAGAGAGGAAGCTCGAGGAGGCGGAAAATTTGAGTTTCCAACCATCTTCGGTGAGCTCCAGCGACCTTCGACGGCCAAGGTCACTGCCAGTCCGGGTATGTCCTCCACTGACATCAATTTACTTCAGAAATAATCTCTTAGGTCTCCCTCTTCCTTCCTCAGTCGATTCCAATAGAGCCAGAGGTCTTCCCTGGCTAGAATCGTGGCTTTAGGCCTCACTGGAGTCGTTCTCCGGTGACAGAGGTGGGGGCACAAATCCAGTGAACGATTCGTGCCCCAGTGTGTTCAATTCTCTTCGAATCATCCTCCTCTTGCTTCTCCGTCACTCCGCGCATCATTTTGTGCCCTCGCCAAGCCTCCAGTAGAAGCTTGCCGAAATCGCGACATCCCGTCGTCGTCGAGGAAGATGATGAATAGTGTTACACGACCAAGCGCCTCCAGCTCCGCCATGCCTCTCCAAGCTTCCAGAAACGTTCTGCGACACGCCCCCAAGCTTCCAAGGCTCCAACAATACGAATCAGGGTTCGGATCTCCCCTACAACCACCATCGTCGGTGCACCGTCGAAGCTTGATCGGGGAACCAACTCGAGCCACCATTTTTGCTGATGAAGGGGGGAAACTCATCCTCGTCGCTCTCTTGTGCCTCCAAGAGCCCTGGACCACCGCGCTGTCACCCCCAGAGCCTCCTTCTCTGGTGCCATCACCGTAGTTGCCACGACGGCGAGGGAGACGAGCAGCCTCTTCCGACCGTCGAGCAAGGCATCGGAACCGCCAGATCTTCTTCCATTCCTCTCCTCTTGCTTATCGGGTGATTGGATGCTAGATCAGGCCACAGGAAGGCCTGAGATCGCACTCCAAACATTGTCACCGGTGAGATACGGTCGCCGGCGACCGTCGGGTTATTTTTTAGTTTCTTTTAATAAAACTCCTCTCTCTTTCCTTTTCTTACAGGTAAGTCCTTTTATTTTACTTTTAGGTCACTGCATATATTTTTTAAGTCCTTTTAATAATATTTGCTTTGAAGAATTGCATAAGAACCCATGAAAGTCTTCATTAATGTTTTCCATGCTTTAAAATTAGGCATAAACCCACTAGTTTACTTTTCTTACATTTAGGTCCAGCAATTTTGCATGAGAAACCCTGAGTTTCATTAAAATAGTTTTGAATGCATATTTCTCTATTTAAATAGCAAATTAAACCCTAGAAATTCAAATATTCACTCAGAAGTGTTCAAAATTGTATTTTAAACCCTGAATTTCACTGATTTCTCACTGAATGCATGTTTTCTAAGGTAAATTTGCATGTCAGTCCCTGAAACTTTCTATTTTCAAGCATGGACTCTTCTTCTTACACATTTAACCCTGAATTTCCATAGAATTGCATTAAATGCATGTTTCAATGGCAATATTGCATATTGACCCTTGGGGATCTTGAATTTGACCAAAAATGCACAATTTTACACATTTGACCCTAGATTTCCTCAAAATTACATAAAATGTGTTTCCTTGTTGATTTAGCTTCAGAATTTCATCCTTCATTCAGAATTTGAGAATTTTGCACAAAAGCCCCTAGAATTTACATTTTTACACTCACATTTACATTTTATACATTTTTTTGCTATTTTTCATGCATATTTTTGAGTGTTTTCTTCCTTACATCGTGCATGCATTTCTAACTCATTTCAAGCTTGGTTTTCCCATCGTTTCCCGGATATCTTCCGACTTTCCCGATTTTGATTTGATTTAGCTTTCCATCGCCCAAGGGCGTACATTAACAGGCTTAACAATGCCGACATTGTCCCGATTAAGGATTATTTTTCCCAATTTGATTTTCTCGAATTTCTTCAGGTTTCTGCTGATTTACGTGTCATTTTTTGAGAGCTTCTCGATTTTCACGATTTTCCTCATCGCCCATGAGCGTACAGTAAAGTGGCATTATCAATGCCTACATTTGTCCCTTGGATTATCATTTTTTCTTTTCTCTTCTTCATTTCTTTGATTTAGCATGTTTTCTGGTCATATTTAGCATGTGCACTCAGAACAGGCAAGCATACACACAATAGACCATTAGCAAGTAGGGAACCTAGAAAGATCGATTTCTTCAAACGCATGGGGTGCCTAACCCTTTCCCCATGCGTAACAACAATCCTTACCATTTCTCTGGCCCGCATTGATTTGTGCACTGCATCCATTAGGCACGAAGCATACCTATTTTCTTCACCTTGTTTTCTTTTTGTTTTTCCTTTGTGTTTGGTTTTCCTTGTCTATCGATTAAAAGACTACGTGTAGACACCCCAATTTCCTAATTTTGCAGGATGGAGATGTAGTGGCTGAGCTCTAACTTAACCAAGGCCATTTAATTCATGGAGACCCAATTGGGCCCATGAAGGCCTACTTAGGCCCATTAAACCCTAGTTGAGCTCATGAAAGCCCACTTAGGCCCGTTAAACCCTAATTGAGCTCACTTGGGCCCATCAAACTTAATTAGGCCCATCTAACCCTTTTAAAACTCTTTTAACTTCTTTTGGGCCCAATTAAACCCATTTGGACCGATAAGGGCCCACGAGGCCCACATAGACCCATTAAGCCCAATTAGGCCCATAGAGGCCTACAATGGCTCAACCTACATCTTCTCATATTTGAACTTCTTCCAAAATCAGACTCATTTATCCCTTTTCATCTAGTTTTAAACCCAATATCACATTTATTTCTTTTTTCCTTCATTAACCTAAGTTCTCTACCCAAATAATCAAGTTATTTCACTCTCCTTCCTCATTGAATCCCTTCCTTCTCCATGAACCAGCTACTGAGCTCGTTGAATTCATCAATCCAGCAGCCCACCCTCTTTAGCCCATTGATCCAGCAAGCCACACAGCAGCCAGCCATCAGATCAGTCGTCGGAAGAGCTTGGGTCACTGTAGATCACTATCGGCGAGTAGGGGACAGGATGGAGCGCAGACGGGACAACTGTTGGTGTTTGTTAGCTCATCACGACTTCAGTTAGGAAGTTGGAGTGTTGGTTGTTAATTCTGTTAGGGAATGAGAGTTCTGTTACGATGGGTCGTCATTCTCCATTCGCCTATAAAAGGGGAGGAAGGGCCAGCAATTCAGAGACATTTTCCACAGCGAGAAGAGCAGAGAACCAGCGATTCCAGGACTTTTCCCACGACGAGAGGGAGAGAATTCTAAGCAGAGAGTGTGAAGCAGAGGAGCAGAGAGCCAGTGTCGTTCCCAGAGCTCCGACGACACGTCTCCAACCAAGTACACATCCCTGATCACTCCAATTGTCTGAATTATAGATTTTTATGCCCTCCTTCTCTTCCTGGAGTGTTTCCAAGGGATCCAGAGTGATCCCTTGGCTAACGAAGCTCATCTGTGCCCCGTCGTCGTCGTTCTCCGACGACAGAGGTGGGGGGGCAATCCAGTAGGCTTCCTGGATCCCCGAGCTTCCTATCTTCCTCCTCTGGTCTTCCCGGAGCTCGCCTGCCCCATGGATCGCCGCTCCGCCGCTCCAGAAGCCTCACACGATATCGCCGGAGAGGACGCTTCACAGCTGTCGTCGTCGGAGAAAAAGGCCCCTGTCTGAGCCTACTCACCGCTCCGAGCCTCACCGCAGTGATCCAGCTCTACGGAGACCTTCCTCTGGCCTCACGCGATCATCCTGCAGCCACCAGGACCTTCCTCCACCTCTGGATAGCCCCCGCAGCCCAACTCGCTGGAGTTTTCAGCGTTAGCGGTGAGGGAGATCGGAAGGAACATCCGCGTGCGTCTCACTCGCTTCCATGCCCTCAGAAGCCTCCTGCTCCTCCTCCACCTTCCAGAAGCCTCAGAATGCAACGTCGTCGCCACGAACGCCTCCAGCCGCCGCAGATGTGTCGCCGGCATAGCCTCGACGGCGAGAGGGGTGGGTGGCCCACTCCAGCCGTTGTGCCTCTGATCCAATCTGTTGGATCCCTCTGGATGCCTCTTTTCTTGCTTCTCGTGGAGTCTGATCTTGTATCAAACCACGGGAGGCCTTGTTTGCCCCCTCCAGCAGTTGTCGGCGGCGAGCTCCATTGCCGGCAACCGTCGTTTCTTTTTTCATTTAAAAAACCATTTTAAAACATTTTATTTGAATAAATCTAGAATTTATGTTTTTCTTGCAAATAGGTCCTTCTGGAATTACTTTTGGGTCCTTTTATTACATCTAGGTCGTGCAATCATTTTTTTCCTTAAATGTTTCGAATAAAGTTTTAACTGAAAATATTACATTTTTTACCCTGAACATTTAAAATAATGTTTTCTGAGTTTAAAACTTTAACAAAAACCCCTCAGTTCATTTTTAAGTGCTTTGCTTCAGGAAAATTGCATCTAGACCCTTGCACTTTCTTGAAACTTTTCTGGAAGTTCATTTTTGCTGTGGAAAATGCATCTAGACCCCTGTACTTTTCAGAAACTTCCCAAAGTGCACATTTTTGTGGTTTAATTACATAAAAACTCCTAACATGTTTAAAAACTTTCTTGAAGCCTGTTTTCTTGGGTAAATTGCATTTTAAACCTCATATTCTACTAGAACTTTTTCTGAATGCTTTATTTCTCAGTTAAAATTACATTTTGGCCCTTGTTTTCTTCAGAATGTTTCATGAATGCTTTGTTTTCTAGGCTTTTTACAGTTTAGCCCCTATGCTTTATCATAACTACTTTGATTTGCTTGTTTCAGGTGTAAAATGACTGTTTTGCCCTTGAAACATTCTCGAATCCTATTGAATCATTTTTCTTGCATTTTTACCCTAATTTTATGCTGAATTGATTTGCATGCATGCATTAGTGGGTAACTTACATTTTAACCCCTAGAGAACTTCATCTTGACTAGGGATGCACATTTAACCCCAGAATTCTTCATACATGCAGGGATGTGTTTTCCTATGTATTCTGAATGTCAGGTTTCCTCGAATTTGGGCATTTTGCACAAAACCCCTTGGAGTTTTCGGATTTGCACTCACTCTTGCATTTTACATACTTTTCACATCTTTTTGCACGGTTTTTTCCCATCTTTTCTTCCTTGCTTGGTGCACGCTTTTCTAGCTTTGTTCCGAGCTTTGTTTTCTCCTCGTTTTCCTGGTTTTCCTCGATTTTCCGTAGTTTTCACTTGTTTTGGTTTTCCATCGCCCAAGGGCGTACAGTAAAAGGTTATAAAGCCGACATGGTCCCGAAACAAGGATTATTTCCCCTTTTTGATTTTCTCGGATTTATCCCCCAATTTTTGCTGTTTTGCGAGATGTTTTCTGAGAATTTCACGATTTTCCTCATTGCCAAAGGGCGTACAGTAAAGCGACATTAACAATGCCTACATTCGACCCTCGGATTAACTTTTTCCTTTGATTTCTTTTCCTTTGCTTTAATTTTGGCATGTTTTAAATCATTCCATGCACGAGCATATAGAATAAGCAAGCATACACTCTAGCAGACCATTGACAGTAGGAAACCGAGAAAGACCGAGTTTTCTCGGGCGCATGGGGGTGCCTAACCCCTTCCCTATGCATAACAAGAATCCTTACCCTTTCTCTGGCCTGCATTCACTTCAGTCTTATCCATTAAGCACGGATCACACATGCATCTTGCATTTCATCATCTTTCTTGATTTTTCTCATATTTTCCTGGTTTTCCTCGTCTTTCCATTAAAAGACTAGGTAGCGACTTCTGTTTTATTTGTTTTGCTGTGATTTTGCCGATCCTTGTGTACTTGGTCTTTCGGGTCAAGTATCGAGGCTATCGTTGGCATGGTCACACGAGGTGACGACTCTTTTCCGTATCCTTTCTTATCTTTCCTTGGTATTTCCAAGTCAAGTCTTCGTCTCCGGATTCACCATCTTCACCGTGACCGTATCGGGACTCCTCGTGTGCTTCCACGCACCGTAAGAAGAGTCGTGCAGGGTTCCACGGACATGGTCACAAAATCGATGTCCGGAAAACTTGGAAAACCATGGAATGTAGGCAAAAATGTGCAGATACAGATAATAGGTTCTAAGCATGCAATGACATGAAGGAAAATCGAACCAGAAAGAAACAAGGTGCTTAGCTGTGCAATATGTTCTGAACCTATGGTTTATGCCACTAATTTTCTCCAGCTAGACTCGCTAGGAGTAGACGCTTAAAGCAGTTAGCACCTAAATGCGCTATGGGGATTCACTGCCAAAATTGTAGAACAATACACTGAGCTCTCCATCACACCAAATCACATTGCAGCGATGTAATGTGCAATTAAATCACATAGGAAGCACAAGGGGGTGCAAATAAGCATGCCTAAATGCTCAAATACCAGTATGAATGCATGGATGATCCCACCCATCCAACCTCGCCGAAGATAGGTTCCTCTGCCGATTGCTACTGGCATTCTAGCTCCAGCAAAGCTTCCTAGTGCTTCCAGAGGTTAGAGGGGTTCGGTTGGGGGATGATGAACATGAAAGTATTATGTGAATGCATGAGATGAATGAAGGCTACAATCCTCACCATGCTCCGTCAAGTGCTACAAGCTTGGCCAGCCATGTAGGTAGCATTGAGCTTTGAGTGGATGCCCAAGGGAGGTTTGGGGAGGTCGAAGAAGGGTTTGGAATAGGTCGAACAGGTCACCACATGCTCATAATCTTTTGGCCATGCACTGGCAATGGGATCCCATCACTGGAGTTTCAAACTATGATGCAATGCAATGCATGAATGATGATGCAAACTCAGAGAATTCTCACAAACATCAAGTTGAAAATGCAAATGCAACGTAGGAAAAGAAAACTAGTGGGAGAGCCACAGGAAAGAAAACTTACATGTGGGTGGCCATCCTTCCCAATAGCTCGCGATGGTGGGTGCTTCTCCGTTTGATGGCTCGGTGGCATCGAGGCAGAAGGAGGTTGGTTGCTAGAGATCGAAGGATGACCAAGAGGTTGTGTAGAGATATTTGATGGGCTAAGAAAGGGTCAGGATTCTCTGTGTGGTCTGACTGGACTAGTGGGTGCTCGAACACGATTCGATCAGCCAATAAGGTTGTTGCTCAGCTTGACCATGGCTGGGCTTCGACTCAGTGCTAGGGATGATATCTGCTGGCCTGAGGAGGACGTGTGGAGGCTATGGGAGTTCTAATTTAGTGGTTTAATGGTTGTGGTGTCTAGAGATGAGATGATAGTGGTGAAGGGTGGTTGGAATTGGGGGTTGATGGCCGAAATTGATTGGGGGGTGTGGTACACGCCTAGATCTACCTTAACCAATGGAATGAGAGAATTGAGTGATTACACAAGGTGGAAAGACCCTTGCACCCTTCTGTCGGTTTAAACTGAAACAAGGCACTTTGCCAGGTTGTTACACCGCATGTACTCACCATTTAGGCTCACCTGGCTGACTCGCCAATTCAGTTTGCCAACCGGGCTCACTATATATATTCACCAATGAGATTCATCGGACCTTTCGCAGACATTGCTGACTAGAATTTGAGCTTGCTTCTTGATTACTGAGCCATCAAATGGGCTTAGACTTCTAAGGCTGGTGGCTTTACTAGGGTGTAAGGTGGATTCAAAGTTTTAGGTTTGCTTTGAGGGGAGAAATGGGTTTTAGTGTAGGAAAATGCCTCCTTGCCACCGATGTGCTCCTCTGGAGAGATTCGCGTACGAGTGGCTGCCAAAGTAGGGTGTCTACAGCTGCCTATTATAGTGAGAGAAGAAGGATAATCCAGAGATAGATTGAGAGGGAGAGATAAGGTCAACTCACCCATAGCCGCAATTGTCCCTACCACCACTACTGTGCCGCTGCCGTCATGTCGTAGCTCGTTGTTGTTGCTACCGCTCTTTCTCATTGTTTCCATGACTAAGTGGGTGCAAGGGTTGACGTTAGTGGACGTATGTGCCTACCGATGCCTTCTCTTATTCTTGTTAATAATATACCTATTATGGTGAATGTGCAGGATCCCAAGTGGGAACCTTGATATTATATTGTTTATTACTATGGTTGTGCTTAGGATTCTAAGTGAGAATCTTATTATTATTATATGTTGTGCTTGGGATTCCAAGTGTGAATCCTATAGCACGGTGGGTGGGCCATTCTTGGGTTCAAGTGAGAACCCAATTCTTGTAAATTATGATATTATGGTTGAATTAGAATGTGAATGTAGGATTTGTGGAATATGTGTTTGGATGTGGTTTGTGGTTTTGTTTCCCATGCTTTCTCGAATTTTGTTATCATTTATAGTTTTCTCACAAATTTTTACCCTTTGGGGACAGACGGTATGTGCTGAGCATCCTCAGGCCAGATGTTGGGCTTGTAGTGCATCTTTAGCGCGTGTTTTGCCATGCATATGTTAAAGGCGCACGTGTTAGAGGTGCATTCTCCCACGTGGCCATGGTGGTAGTGGTTATAGTTGAGTTTTCTTGGTGGTTTTTAGTGGTTTTTGTGTGGAGTTTTGAGCACGTGGTTTTGAGTAGAGTGTAGTGGAGTTCTATATGGTTTTTTTTTTTTGAAATAATGATTTGCATGGTATTTGACGTAAAACCTTATGTAAAGTTTTGTGAGTTTTACTATGGCTTTCTGTGCAACTTTGAGATGCCTTTGAGATAATTATTGAAGTAGTTTTTGAAATGGTTTTCCAAAAGAGATTTGAAAAAAAAATTTATAAGTTTTGCAAGGGTTTTAGAAAGTATTTTTCATGTTTCTTGTTTATGAAATCAAGAGGCTATGGGATATGATACCCTTGGAGAAGTTGAACACAAGTCCTAGGCTGAAGTCAATAGGTCGAGGTGTCATCCGGACCTAGAGAAATTGTGGTAGCGAACTCAAGGGGTCTGTCACCTTTATGTAACTGAGTATGATTCTCTAATTTCTTTGGATACTGAGGCTAACGTTTTTGTTGGTTGAAGTACCATCTAGACCTCACGATATCGTGGTAGTTTACACAAGGAGTATGATACATTTGTGTATGATACACTAGTTGCTCTAGATATTGAGACTTGAGATGTTGGTTGGACCTTGAGGTGAGAGAGACTCTAGTTAATCTGAGTACTGAGGCTAGGACCGAGAGGTCTAGGTTAAGGACTATGTGACCAAGAAATCAAGAATGAGGTCTGACAAGAACGTCAAGAGGACAAAACCTGTGGTGTTGGGCCAATATGAATAGTGCATGTGCTCCATTTCTAGTGATGTCTTGAGAAAGGAGACAACTTTCTCGATGAGGGTTAGAACTTTAAGGTTCCTGTAGAGAGGTAGGACTTCGGACAAGCAGACTCCTCACAAGGTGGCTTGTCCGTGACAATGTAATTTGGTGACTGGTATTAGTTACTTGGCGTTGAGCAACATAACACATTGTTCTGTTGAGGATCCATCCGAAGAGGTTGGACTACGAGATGGCTAGGTTGGGCCTTATTTGTGGCAATGTAGTGGTGCTTTGATTATTGCTTGTGGCCAGCGTTTGTGTGTGGCTTTGAAGTTTCGTCTATGTGACATTGTGGTTTTGTCTATGTAGCTTTGAGGTTTCACCTATGTGGCATTGTGATTTTGCCTCTATGGTTTTGATGTTTCACCTATGTGACGTTATGGTTTTGCCTATGTGCTATTGTGGTTTTGCTACTGTGGCATTGTGGATTTGTCGAGCTTTGGTCATTATGGCTTCAATATCTGAAAAGTACAATGGATATGGTTTTGGGATTTGGTTTTGAGATGTGGTTCATACTAGTTTTGGATTTTCAAGCATTGAATTAGGTTTTCAGACTCTAGTTTAGAGGAGACCTTGTGTAACGACCCCCAAGTCGCTACCACTAAACCTAGCAACAAATTTTTATTTTATTATTTATTTTATCCTTATTATTAACCAATAATTACACTAATGATGCAACTAAGGCTAAGTACTCTCAACAGGAAATAAAACTAGTAAACAACAAAAATGAACTAAACTATCACTCACTTGGATCCCTGATGTGTGGTGGCGTGACTCCTCCTATATGCACTAGCAACCAACAGCTACTATCCTACACCTGCCAAAAACACACAAAACAAAGCACACGTGAGTGACCACTCAACGGTCACCCAGCATGCACCCTATCTACAACTCGACAACCTATGCTAAGGGCAACCAATCACTGGCATCACACCTGGATGTTGACAAACCAAAAGGGTAATCTACCGACGCCCAGCACACAAGCATTGGCATCTCTCTCGGACACCGCAACACCAAACCAGGCAGTCTACCACTGCCTAGCATGCCACAAAATCACAAAACCATGCCTTTAATACCATTTCTTTTCTTCTCAAAACCACATGTGTGCACTTTTAAAACCTTTTATGCATGCTCGAGAAAGCTACTCTCACCATCTCAAGCCCAAAACAACACCAAAAGCACAACTACAGAGACTCTACTCTGCACAACATGGTCCCCTCTGGACCCAAGCACACACCAAGCCACGGAGCCTCTGTTCCCACAACAATGGAGCCATCGCTCCCAAACAATGGAGCCACCACTCCCAAAGCACTACGCCTCAACAGGCACCAAAATCACGGCCTCCTCTAGGCCCAGAGCTTGATTTTCCAAACCAGGACTCTGCACAAACACAAGCACAAGTACAAACAGTGTGTCGAACTGCCTGGCGCCAAGCAAACAACATTGGCCACAAGCAGTCCACCGAGGAGCGACCACGGAGTTCTGCACTACCACGATGTGCCATCCTGTGCAGGAGCCAACCACCATCCCGCGATTCTCCCTCTCTGGAGAACCCTCAACAAAGCCAATCCCTCCGTGGGAAGGCAGTCCTGTCTCTCAGGACGCTACCAGCTACGGGGCACGTGTCCAACCCGCACTAGCCACCACAGGGTACGCCTCCTCACGGCGCCCTCCACATGGTACTCAGGAAGGAGTCTCAACCTCCACACCCAACAACACCCAAGCCTTAGTGCTCATAGCGACAGCAAGAGTATCATACCTCCCCGTCATGCCACGAAACACCTCAACCTGTGGACCACAACCCTAGCCTCGAAACGACAGTCAAGGAGTATCATACCTCCAAGACCCGACGAATCTTTGCCTTAGGTATCTCGGCCCCCAATGCAAATAGAAAACACTGGAAAACTCTTTCCAAAACCACTTTCAAATCTATACTCTTTTATTTCCAAAACTCTCTTTTAGGAAAACCCTTTTCAATAACTATTAAATATCCTTTAAAGCTCAAGCAATATTGTGCCCAACAGCAGTACGGAAATCAAAGGTCGAGAAACCACAAACAAAACACAGCCTTGACAGCTCTCCTGTCGGGCTCAGGCAAAAGCACCTTAGGAGCATCTGGGTCCACGAGCACTACGCTCAACCCATGACCACAACCCAAGAAAAAACCAACAACGAAGCAAACACAACCAGAACTCACATGCTCTGGCGCCAAGTGTAAGACACCCACTGGCTCGTGTCCCTCGGGAGCACAACCAGATCGACTCAAACACCCGGAACAGTGCCACTGAATACTCCATTCAGTGCACTGCACACAAAATCATACAAATCCTAGACCTAAGGACACTATCATTATCCCTAAAGTCCACTCTAAACCATCTAGGGAAAGAATCTACTATTTCTAAATCATTTCATCTTTTATTCTACCCATACCCCAGGTGAAATCTTGCTAATTCATGTTTAGGCAAATCCTAGACCATTCTAATGATTATCCTAATCATTTATGCCATTGTGATCATCCCCCCAAGATTAATATATATACATATATATATATTAATCAGAACATAAGACAACTTAATGCAGGATCAGGGCCTAAATCGGTAGACCAAAATGGATCGGTTGACCGAAAACCCATGATTCGGCAAACTGAAAACGTTCGGTCGACCGAAAACACCTGATTTGGCAGACCAAAAACGTTCGGTCGACTGAAAACCCCAGATTCGGCAGAACGAAAACGTTCGGTCGACTGAAAACCCCAGATTCGGCAAACCGAAAACGTTCGGTAGACCGAACACCCCAGATTTGGCAGACCAAAAATGTTCGGTCGACCGAACCAGAAATCGCGGGGACAATTTGTAATAAAAACGGCATACCGAAATAATTCGGCATGCCGAACTAGGCGACTATAAGGCAACCCAAAATGGGACTCAAAGCCCAATCCTGCAAACCACCAATCCAAACCACGCAAACAATATATCAAAATTAAGATCTCAACGAGATCTTCCAAACCCGACAAACAACAAAAAACACAAAGGAGACACTATTCACCCCCAACCATAAATACGACCATAAATGGTCCAAAAATGCATAATAAATTCTATAAAAATCACTACAGTTACCAACACACTAACATGCACCTATGGTACAAATTTGGAATCAAAATAGATCTACAGGGTGCGTACCTCCACCTAAGACGCAGTAGCGTGAGACGGACGACTACACTCCTCCTCCAGCCACGAGCTGCTCCTCTCCTCCACACGACGATGGCGGCACGGTGGCAGCTGCAACCTCCTCCTCCCCACCATCTCCTTCTCTCTCTCACAATCCCTCTCTCCCTTTTGTCTCCCCTCTCTCTCTCTACTCTCCCTCTCCCATGCGCGAGAGGAGAAGAAGAAGAAGGAGGAGAAGAAGAAGTGGTGGGGGTGGGGCCCAAGGAAGGGAAAGAAAGAAAAGAAATAAAGAAAGGAAAGAGAAAGAAAGGAAGGAAAGAAAAGAAGCCACAAGCACGAAACCAAACCACGCGACCTTCCACGTCCGCGTAACTCGTGCCACTAGGGGCCCACCACCAAACCACCATGGCCCAAGAGAACCACAAAACTCCTAAGATGGCCAACAAAGCACCTAAACCACACCACGCCAAAAGGCCAAAAACCCACAATCCAAGCGTTAGACACTACTGAGAACGTGTCCTACGTTAGGCATTGGAAACCCCAAAGCCTAACGCACCTGAATTCACCTTAATTATCTGGCCATGCACCACTCCTAAAACTTGGGTCGTTACACCTTGATTTTTGAGATTTGTGAGAATTGTAGATTTGTGTGTAGTTTTAGACTTAATTTGACTTAAAGTAGTCATTCCAAGTGTGATGATTTTCAAGAAGTGGTCTTGTATTAGTTTTGAACTTAGCTTGGCATAGAGTAGCCATTTCAAGTGTACATATAAAGATTTTCAAAGTGAATGTGTTTTGGAAGAGCAATGATAAATGATTTTGAAAAATATGTTTTAAAAAGAGATTTCCATGCTTATTTGTAATAGAGTTTTGTAGGTCTTGTTAAGTTACAAGTTTGGAACTTGTGCTGCTGAGTGAGGGGCAGCGTATGGTTTTGAGAGCTGAGTTTCAGTAGCTCTAGCTCTGGTTTGCTGTTTTTAATAATGGATAGGTGTATATTTGGCGACTATTAAATGTCACTCACATGTATTTTAATATTTTCCTTACAAGTGTAGATATAAAGTAACAGTCAGGTCAAATATACATAGTCAGAACCACATAGATACATACCACAGGATCAAGGTAGATTTAATATTTAATTTCTTTTATTTATTTAATTTAATTTATTACATGTATCTTAAAATTATTTATTTAATAATAACTTTAAGTATAATCGGGTGTAAGATTGTCGCATTACAACATGTGCCAGGTGTCTGGCGATCTGAGAGCTACAGTAATTTGTCTGGCGATCTTCCTTGCGACTCCCGTAGCGATATCGGGGTTACTCCCTGATCTTCTCATCTTTCCTCCAAATGGTGGCTGGGATGCCTCCTGGACGCAGAGAGCCCTATCTCCTTCGCTCTCGGAAGGCGGTGATGGGGCGAGCCTGGGAGGATCGGACTTCCGCATCTCGGACGGTAAACCCTAACCCTCCTCCCTCTCTGATTTGCCCAGTTAGGGGCAATCGAAAGAGGAAGGCCTCTGTTTCTCTCTGTGGCTCGGAGAAGGAGGGGCCTGCTCCCTCTGCCTCCTCCCGGAGCAGAACCCTTACCGGCACCTCCAGTTCCTATAGATCTGGATTCTCGGTCCTTTTCTGTGGTTTTGCCCCTGATCTGAGTCTCGCTGGAGATTGGAATGGGATTTTGGTTGTGGATGTTAGTTACATATGCAGATCGATCCCTTTGGGACGATATCCTAGTCTAGCATCGTGTTTTTTGAACCTTTCTGCT
>JAMKQA010003909.1:0-19349 GCA_024699735.1 Posidonia australis
CAAACAGCCACCAAGATACACCGCACTACCACGGTGAAACTACCCTGTGCAGGAGCGATCACCATCCTGTGATTTTTCCGTCTAGAGAATCCTCACAAAGCCGATCCTTCCTGGGAAGACAGTCATGTCTCTCAGGACGTTACCAACTACGAACCACGTGTCCCATCCGCACTGACCACCACAAGATATGCCTCCTCACGGTGTTCTCCACATGATGCTCAGAAGGGAGTCATACCTCCACACTCAATAATACCCAAGTCTCAGTATTCACAACGACAACAGGAGTATCATATCTTCCCATCATGTCACAAAACACCTCAACCCGTAGACCACAATCCTAGTCTTGAAACTACAGTTAATGAGTCTTATACCTCCAATACCCTACAAATCTTTGCCTCAATTATCTTGACTTCCGACCTCAACCAAGAAGACGTGCCCGTCCACACGAGAACGTCGTCACATTTTCTGGTCTCGACGATACGATCCCACTGTCTTTCGGTCCGTACACAGAAAATCTGAAAAATCATTTCCAAAATGAGCCAATACATTCCTTTGAAATCCGTTTTCAAAATCATTTTATATCTTTGAAAAACTCTTCCAAAATCTCTACAAAATCAACGCATCAGGAGTCCCACAAGATTATCACTAATGGCCACAATTCCATCTCAAATGGGTAAGACAAATCAATCTAGAAAATCCTCGAAAAGCCATTTCATAAAACCAACTGGACCTGATTCAGCACGTCGAATTGGACCGATCAACCAAACTGAACTCAGGACACCAAAACGGTAGACCGAAATCCAAATCGGTCACCTAAAAATCCTTGATTCAGTCGATCAAAAAGAATCGATCGGCCGAACTGGACGCACTGTCACCACTCAATGTGCTGGAACTGTAGACCCAAAGGATTTAGTCGATCGAACCAGTACCGGGAGAACCAAAATTGACAGAAAACGACATACCAAAATGGTTTGATATACTGTTTTCTACGAAATCAAAAAACAATCAAGAAGACATGTTCGACTCTTCTTCCAATTGGGAGTGAAGGGTGGATCTGCCAGACAACCACGATAAAATCTACATTAAATAAATGTTGTAGACCCTCTAGTCTATTTCAAAACTCAATAAACCAAATCGAAATCCATTCACCACACAAGGAGATTTTAATTTCCAAACACAAAGGAGTCAAAGAGGACCCAAACCCAACAACCATCATAAATCGCCATAATGCTACAATAAATCACCAAAAAATCACAATAAATTCTAAGAATGTAAATTTACTTAGATTTTATGCAATCCTAGTTTTTCTACCATTTTCCATATTCTCTAATTCAAAGGATGAGGTGTGTACCTTGTACGCAACCTCCGACGATCCTCCGACCAACCTTAGCCACCTCCGACGGCCCCGAACTCCACTGAAACTACCTCGACCTCAGAAACGATCCTCCGAATCACCACGCACTACCATATGTCGTCGACCTCTGCTCTTCTTGGGCACTTCCGACAGAGAGATGAAGAACAAGGGAAAGGGAAACAAGAAGAAGTGTGGAAACTTATGGAAGGAGGGGAAGGGTGAGTGGGAGGTGGAGGGAACGAATGAAGGGGAGAGGATATGCTGGGTGCCAGGGGAGGAAGAGGAAGGAGAGGTGTTGGTGTACGTGGGAAGGAGAAGAGAAAGAAGAAAAAGGAAACGACAGGGGTGAACATGCATGACTTGTGTTCCCTAAATACTCACGCATCGAGGAAGATACACAAGTGCTCAACTGACCTTCCATGCATGCACGTAACCACCACGACCCAACCCCCAGCCACACCTGTCAACTCCAAAGCACGAGCCAGCAACCAATCACACCACCAACTTGCCCACAAACATGGGCCCACACATGGATCCACAAGCACAGTACCAACCATGCATAGTGTTAACCACACACAGGAAATGCCCAAACATGAGCTGATCCACGAGACACAAGTCTAAACAACAAAATCACACAAATAAACCTCAGAACAGTAACACCTGTTCAAAAATAAGTTCATTAAAAATGTAAATAATTACAAAATGAATTTACAGGTGTTACATTTTCATCAAGAGTAGAGATGAGATCTTGACTCAGAATGAAGTCCGTTGTAAGAAATTCACAAAGAGTTCTTGATGAGAGAACTAAGTTGAGAAAGGCGAACCACTATAAGTTTATTTTATTCTCAATATCTCTTACCTCATTGTAGGCTAGTGATTTAATATTCAACTGCTTTACTTAAGTTATTTGCTTGTGTTTATTAACCAAGTTTTTAATTAAGATATTATCCTTAATTCTGTATTCATCCTCCTCTAAAGAAACCTTAAGATCCTAACACTCTCCTTTTACCTCCATTGCTCCTACCATACCGTCGAACCCTCCGCCAGTGATCAAAATCCATACCCTCTCCTCATCTCCATTTTCACCAAATCCATCCCCCTCTGTCATCAACGATGGAAGATCCACCAAACCACTAGGAACTCTTGCCTACAAGGAGATCCACCAAATCCATCCCCCTCTATCTTCAACAACGGAAGATCTGAACGATGCACCTACACGACTTTCTTCCTTTACAGACTGTTAAGGTCAAAGAGGAAAGGTAAGTCTTTCACTCGCAATCTCGTAGAACTTTGTCATTTGTTGCTGGTTTACACCGTTTCCCACCACTCAACATCGTCTGTCATCCATCATTAGTTGCCAAGAGAACGGAAAAGAGAAAAGGTTATGACATCATACAAATGATTTTATGAAGGATGATAGAAATAGTGATTTTGACAAGGTATTTTGTACAATACCTTTAATGTTATAAAGGTATTGATGGAAACACGACGAATTACATTTCAACAATTTTGTAAAAGCTCTACCCAACCCCAGTTGTTTTGAAATGCAGCATAATTGAAAGAAGAACCAGAAAAATCATCCACAGCTTTTCAGATAAGCAGGTCTATATAACTTGCTTGGAAACGCGTTTTTGACTAGAAGCGCTTTCTCTAGAAAAGCTCCCCTAGAAACGTGATTTCAAACGGTACCTTAATCAAGAAAGTCTAAGCTGCAAAAAACAACAACCTTATGCTAAAACTACAGTGTGATTCAAATTGTATATTGATTACAAAATCATTATCAAAAAATACCTGACGTTTTGTGCTTAAGTGATGTAAAATGGCAGAATTATAATTATAATTATAATTATAATTACAATCTTGCTTTAGATGTCTTGTCTAGAGCTTGTACATGTTTTTTGGTTTTTTCATATCCTAACAGACAAATCCTACCCTTTCTCAAAAAAGGAAAACTATAATCATAACCTTCAAATTGGACCTCTTCATGTTAGTGTATGACCACTGCTATGTTTCACTTACCAAATTGATGTGGTAAGTCATTTGAAAAGGTCCACAAAAATTGTTCTTGAAAATAGTTAGAAATGATACAATAAGACTAATAAGCCGTAGTTAGTAGAAAAAAATTAGAAATACAAGAAAGCAACAGATACCACAGGTCAATAACAAATCCACTGATAATAACATCGAGAATCGCAGAATATTTCCAACTAACTAATGAACTAAACAAACAAAAATGTTCAGACTACACTAATATAGATAATAGGTATGATACCAAATGCAAACAATGGATTCTAAAGATCAATTTAAGGGAAGCATGAAGATATATGTGGGCAAGAAAACAGACTCGATGATTTCAAAACATTTAGGACATGGACATGGACATGGCACATGGCTGTAAAAAGTTTATTTTTAATTTTCTATATCATTAAAATTTAAAACTGTCTTGAAGAAAAATATTCCTTTTAAGTACAGAAAAGTGTGATAGATAAAGAAAAGAAAAGGTAATGGTCAGGTCATAAAGACCCACCTTCTTACTTAGGACAAGTATATTTTCAATGCTCACTTAAAAATTAAAATTGAGCATCCGACATCCTACTTTTATCTATCTAAGTTATGAGGCTGGTTTTGTACACTATTTTATTCCCTTTTTAGCTCTTTCTCTCTAGCAAAATAAATTTTTTTGTTAACAGTTTAACAGAATCTCTTTCGGTCCATTACTGTTCCATCCAAGCAGGGCAAGAAGAAGGGGGCTGGAAATAACCTAACATGTATACCTGCTTGAAATGGCTTTTCTGTGCACCCATAGTCCATTTACGTGCTGGCAGACTTTCTCTCAAAACTATACCCGACTCAGTCTCGTCATGCGTCTATGCTTTTTGGAGAACCGTCTCAAAAAGTCACCACTTGAAATTTGACAAGTAGCATGAGCTTAAACTATAAATTAATTAAAGTTTCTGTTCATCTAACATGTCATCCAGTCACATGGTCTAGTATCAAATAAGCCCTGTTAGACGCCCAACTATGGTTTATTCCATTCCATGTTAGCACGTTTACCACTTCTGTTTGCATAGGTTTCAGTACATCCTCTCCTGTTTGAGTGTCCTTGCTACACCATGCTCTTTTATGAAATTTAATTTTTCATTTGTGCTTTGCATGTATTTTACTTATCCTTTCCTCACATCTGATTGCATTTGCTAAAGAAAAAAAATTAACACCTTTTTATAAGCATAATCAAAATATTTGATTGGAGATGCAACATTACACCAGCTTCAAAAGGGAAAACAAGGATATTGTCCTAGACTACAACAGTATTTCTCTATTCCTATTCTTTTAACAATATTTCTCAAATTTTTAGATGCCTATGTCATTTTTCGTACTTCTATATAACAAGGGTGGAAAGAGCAGAATATATATGTCATAATCACCTTGAATAAAAGTCATTGATAAGTTCCCTAACTTCTGGCACCAACTCTAAGAAATTCCTGAAGTTGATATTATCGATAACTTTGCTCTGTCATTTATGAACCATAATCAGCTTAAAACAAATAATCGAAAAAATAAAACAAGGACTAGCTCCAAGAAAAATAATGAATTGAAAAGCATGTTAGTGAAATTAGTTACATGCCTTGAGCTCTGCTCTTTCAAAACAAGCTAGTGCACAAAGGCCCCCATATGTTGCTACATCTTGCGGTGCTATGACCTCAGTATAGTTGTTACTCAACTCTGGACCCGTTTCTAGGAACTGCAGCAGCAAAACCATTCAATTTTGGTATAGGCAAATAGTTCTTCAACTCAAAAGAATAAACACCAGCATTTCTAAGGATATAGATCACGCCCTAAACCATATCCATGCAACACAACATAAGGAAAGGGACAATAGCAAAAAATTCTGTAAGACCATGTGTAACTTAAACAGTGAACTAGGATAAAAAACTAAGTAGTTTTGTAATAGTTCAGTTATAGCCTGCCAACTTGCACTAGAAGCATAAGCACAATTTCAGTACTTCTTTGTGATTATAAGTAAGAGCTGCAATGACTGCACATAGACATAAACAGAACAATAATACAAAAAGAGCCCCTGAGGCTCAAAACATTTTCCATTTATAAACTTAATATTTCTATTTGAGTGATTATGCGGGTTCTTGCTAAGTATCATATGCGGGATTTCGAAAAAATCCAGACAAGCAATTGAAAGTGAGCTTAATACTATAAGAGGGTAAAATCTTTCACGCTTTATAGACCCCACTGCATTCTAAAATGTGTTTGTAAACCTCGATCCATGATGTACACCTTGGAAACCTATTGTTCCCTGAAACTCATTTCAGACTGAAACTAGGACTATAAATGGATCGGGTTAGAGGTCTACCCTAACCCTAATCCGTCCTTTCTTAACGGGTAACGGATCGGATTAATATCCGTCTTACAAAATTCTAACCGCTACCCTACCCACTACCCATTAGAATAACGGATGATAGGTAGGATTAACGGGTAACTTTTTTATATTGTTAAAATCTAAATTTATATCATTTTATGAGTGATAGATAGGGTTAACGGGTGATGGGTAGTGGGTAGGGTTAACGGGTGAATTTATTTTATTGTTAAAATCTAAACTTATATCATTTCACGAGCTTTCATCATTTCATGGACTAAATTTAACTTAAGATAATCATGTTAATAATTCATAATAGCATTATAATTTATAAGAATTGATAATATAGTAATCAACACATAAACCAAGAGATGAAAATTTTACATATATTTGATAAAAAAACAAAATGAGTCTAAATATTACATTATTTAATTAAAAGACTAAATATTGCAAATCGCAAACAAACATCCAAGAGACACTCAAAACTCCACAAGAGGACTTAAAAGACTAGTAGTCACCTAACTGCTAAACTGTTGATATAAAGCATGTAGTATTACTGAAGCACGTCAGTCAGAACTAGGATCACTAATTCCATTCACTAAATTCCACCAACTGAAAATTAAACTTGGTAATATATCTATCATCATTGCATTGCACAGAAACGATACAAGTACCAATTAGTGCAAGCACAAGTAACATTCACTGCAGCACACGGTGCTTCTTAAGCAACGACCTGATCCTGGAGCCTACACCGGTGCCCAGTCCATCTCTTTTATAGGTTGACAGTTCCTCATCTACCTGACAGTTGGGTAAAACCCAACTCGAGCATGCCTACAGATCAGAGAATACAGAGCAAATGTGTCCCCCTCACCGTTGTCGTCTGCTCACAGCACAATGAATACATACTTGAGCAGAGGCACAAGTGTAAGTGTCCAAAAGACAAAGGAGAGCACCCCAAAGATCTCCTCATTGGTCTTTGAATGTTGTATGTCCTCTGCAAACGTGTTCTTGTAAACATACAGAGGTGAGGTGCTCAAGTCGCCGTAAACAACCCCAAGGCTCTGGTACGCTAGCACTAAAACTGACCTCCACGATTCCTTCTACATGCAACCAACAATAAGAAGAAGTCGCCACGATGAGAAAAAACAAGAGAAACCCAATTCAGTGCTCAAACAAAAATTCACAAGCAACCCAAAAGGAAGAAGGAACCTTGATGGGATTTGTGAAGTATACAGTTTCGAGATCCATGAACAGAAAACTCAAGTTCTAAGGATACCCATTTGCTTCTCAGGTGCTAGAGATGATCATACTACCCAAAATTCTGCAAACAACAGCATTAAAAAGACAATAGCAATGAGAAACAAGAGAAACCACAATCCAAAACTCTGGGGAAAAAAAAGCAAGGAGAAGCAACTGCAACCTTGAGGACGATCATACTACCAATCCTCCTGTCGACGGCGATACCCACAGCCCGCGTCGGAGAGAGGGGAGTCCTATCGACGGCGATACCCACAGCCCGCGTCAAAGAGAGGGGAGTCCTATCGACGGCGATACCCGCACCCCGCATTGGAGAGAGGGGAGTCCTGTCGACAGCGATCATCGGAGAGAGGGGAGTCCTGTCGACGGACGATGGTGCGTTGGAGAGAGGGGTCGACTGCCGGTGCCAGAGAGCGGGAGGTGGTTCCTCTTCCTCTTGTCGATTACCGAAGAGGGAGAGACTGCCGAAGAGGGAGAGACTGCCGATGTTACCGCCGACTCGAGGGAGAGACTCGAGCGTCACACCGTCGCCCGTCGTGGGGGGATAGTCGGCTGCGGGGTGCGGGGTGCGGGTTACTTCTTAGGTTAAAACTTAAAATGTTATATATACTTATACATATTTATATTTTATGTTAAAATGTTAGGGTTTAGGTAAATTTACTTAATTGCCCCCAGGTTAATGGTTTAACGGGTACCCGTAGTATGCTACCCAAACCCTGACCCATTAAATTTATGAGTTAGCAGGTGATGGGTTAACGGATCAACGGGTATACAAAAGTTCTACCCTAATCCGTTTTTAATGGATCGGGTTGACTCGAGTTAACGGGTTACACCTGACTCATTTACAGCCCTAACTGAAACAGATTTCACTTGCCTACTACACCCATAAACATGGTTCACAAACTAGTACATCATTGTGTATATGAAAAATAAATTTGAACAAAGAAAATCCCATTGTTAAAACCTTGTGATTATTAATTGGTATAAAAGTTAAAAAGAGCTGTTGTAAAATACTAATCATTATGAAAGGCACCACTCTCCATAGCCATTTGGCTGTCATCAACAACTTGAATGAATGTGGGTATTGAATGAGTATAGTGTGGAAGAATGGCAAGGACAAGGCCTATAATGAGGCCAACATCTAACAAGGGAAGACTCCAGTATATCGCGTGGAAGGATGGTAACCAGGATTGCTTTCTACTGATACAACGGAGAAGCCATCAAGGATTTGTATGAGAATAGAACAAGGGCCAGAGCAGTGAAAGTGGAAAGAGGAGCACATGTTTGCAGATAAGGGTTTATGTATGCAGATGTTAGACCTATTTTAACTCTAAAACATATTATGGGCCAAACATGTGATTACTTCCTTGGTTTGAGACAAAGAAGGCAAACCTTTTCTTGTAATATATTGCACATGCAAAACATGATTCTGAACCAAAGCAAGTTAGCAAGGTTATATGCTACATCCAACAATGCCAAGAAATTTTTGACCTGCATAATAACTCATAAATCATAATTTCTAATTACATTGTCAAGCTAACAAGGACAACAGAGGGGGCCTAGAATGATATTAGTATCCAAATAAACAAGTTGTGTAGCTACATCCAATATCAAGGTTTGAATGTTCAAGCCACACAACTAGTAAGCCAGATGCTCCAAACCACGGTTATATGGGAACAATGTCTAGGTTACATGGGTAATATATTTCTAAAAAGCATAATTTTAAACAAAAGGGAGGTTAGACATCATGAAGTTTTAAGGAACTATAATCCTAGCTAATCTAATAAATACAAAGATAGCCATAAGAAACTCAAGAACCATATGAACAACTGAATGCCAAACTAACATCAAACGTTTTGAATTTAAATTTCTCAATAGGAACCACGTGGCAATTAGGAACCATGTAAATGACTCACTGCCAACCTAACATCACCATGTCTAGATATAAATTCTTCAATAGGAAGATCCAAACATAACTAGATTTTAAGACATATGCTCTTGTACAATTGATATATATTTAACCATGAGAAACCCAACGACTATGATGACAAATAGCTGCCAACTTAACATCACTTATTTAAATTTAAACTGTGATAAAGTCTTGAACAAGTTAAGATAGTAGGTGCCTAGACGGATATAACATAATTCGTATGTCATTTCAAGGCTGCTCATGAGTAAATAAAGCAACTTTAGAGATTCTTCTAGTTATACGAAGAGTTGGAAAAGTGAAGAGAAGAATGACATCTTGAAATATTAATTATTCAATTCCAAGTCGAGCTGAATATGGCATGAACATGAGTATGATCCCTGAATCTCTAAAACATGACATTCATCTTCAACGTGTAGTTTACAAGTTTAGCTCTTTTTTTACTGCATCAACTCAACTATGTCAATGTGTGGCAGGACGAGTTTTTATCATAGTTATCGAGGCACCCACCTAGGCAGTGCCTAGGCACCATTAACCTGCTAGGCATTTAAATGCCTAGCTTTTTATTGATTTAACCAGAGTTTTTGTTAGATCCCGGTTTAATGAGGAGAAATTAGGGATCTGTATTTAGATGTTAATGTGTGTGTGTCTTTTATAATGATCATTTGATGTTAACTCTTGCTTTTATGGTCTTAATCTCATTACATTTTATTATTATCTTGCCACTTTTTTAATATTCCAATGTTATCTAGTCATTTCAGTGCTCAATTGAGTTTAAAATGGATGTGTCAATGCATAATTGCATATAACAATATATAATAGCAAGGGAAAAGTCAGGAATATTTTTTTTTCTTAATTTTTTAATGGTGCCAGGTGCACTAGCTTAACGCCTTGGCACCTTAATAACCTTGTTTTTTTTATCGTCTTCCATGTGCAATGGTGGAAGGGTTCTTTCTCCTATTAATACACCATACAGATAAAAGTATAAAACCTCTATTTTGTTTAATATGTTATATCACAGTATCACACTCAAAACAGTATATTGTGGTAAGGTTCATATTAACATAAGTACATGACAAATTTAAACATATAGATAATTTTAATCATGATGAGTACATCACATTTAAGCACAGGCATAATAAAGATCAAATGTGAAAATAAACCTTGCGAGCAGCATGTTTGTACTTCTTCGCTTCCAAGAAAGCCAACCCTGCAGCACACCGCAGCTTTGCAACCGTAACAGGATCCAGAGAGTCTGGAATTTGTTCTGCTTTGCTTACATAGTTAGAAACATGCACAAACTGGCATAACTCTATGCTAACCAATATAACATTCAAGCACATTTGGGTAATGTGCTTTGAAGTAGTGCAATAATCCCGGGTACGGACATAGCTCTTGAAAGCATCTCCAAGAAGACCATGAGCATAATAGAAATCTCCGAAGTCATTGTAGCCCATCCTAATGCTTTCCTTTATCAAATTTGTCTGTTCAAATACCAATATAAATAAACTAGAAAGCAGATAGACTAAACAGAGGAACGAGAACAAGAAAAAGGTTTATCAGGGGTGGAAATATAGAATCCGTTCATTCTTACAGAAAAGAAACCAACTACCAACTAAATGTCGAAATTTAGGAATTGCTAAAAAATGTTGATACTCTTTAAAAATAATTGAACAGCAATGAAGTGACCACAAAAGTTGCTCAGTTGTTCGTATAACTCAAACCGAGCAGATTTTGACCAAATGTACCGCAAATCTCCAGAATCTTCCCCGAATAATAGAATTGATAAATAAAGAGTAGAACAAAAGCAGAGAAGGACAATACCCTGTAGCCATTAAGCTCATTCTCCAGCTTCTCCCTCCTCTGCTCCCCTCTCCGATCAATAATATCAGCCCACGCCTGATCCATCTCATAACCCGGCCCTAGCCGGCCGTCAATCTTCTGCACGACCTCCCGAAAGAGCTGGGTGTTCTCCCCCTTCTTAATCTCGTCATATGCCATGCGGAGGGCCTCCAGCTGCATCGCCTGGTTCCCGCACCTGTCCGCGATGAACAGGAGCCTCGTGATCTTGGTCCGACCACTGTAGAGCCCAGCGTAGGCCTCCACGTCCATCTGTTCGCTGCTTATGATGGCTTTCCCAGCGCCCCGCGACTCGCCGCCGCCGTTGATGAGGACGGTGCCCTCCATTGTTCCGAGACCATCGTCTTCGGCGTCCATCGCGAGGATGCGGTGCAGTTACGGTGGGGGTATCTAGGGTTTAGGGTGGTTGGGTGGAGAACCGACGGTGAGGTGATCCGTTTTCTGAATCCTGATCGTATCAACTAGGAAGCACTCGCTCGTCTGGGTCGGACGCTTGAAACGAGGCTTTTAAATTGGCGAAAATGGAGAGAGTTTCGTATTTTTTTTGTAATAAAATTTTTAAGTAAAATGCCATGTTGCTCTAGTGCATTATACTCTTACTCTAGTGCATTATACTTCAACCATATGTAATTCTTACTCTAGTGCATTATACCTTTAAGGCTTTAACCATATGTAATTCTTACTCTAGTGCATTATACTTCAACCGAGATCATTTTAGCATCTTTAACTTTTATTTTATTTCAATTTGATATTTAAATGCTAACATTATTTTTAAAAATATTATTTTTTTTATTTTTCTCAATACTATTTTAGAGAGCGGATTTATTAAGAAGGATATAACGGAGAAATATTTTTTTTAATGATGTTAGTATTTAAATATCAAAACAAAATAAAAATTAAGAGTACTAAAATACTCTCTTTTAAAGTGTAAGGAACTAATATAACATTTACTAACATGACATTGACATTTATTAACATGACATTTACTCAAATTTTAATGTATGGTCTTCTAATCCACTTAATAGGCTACAATATAGTTAAATTTCATTCATAATTTTTTGGAGCATTTTTTATTGTTAATTAAGTTATTTACTTTTAACAACTAAAACTTACAATAAATTAAGACCTTTAGATCAAGGAATTAGGATTTTTGGATGGTAATAAAAATTTTAAATACATATATTATTTATAGCAAAATGGAGTTGTACACTAGTGTACAACTAATAAACTTAGTATAAAGGATCAATTACTATTAAATTGCTATCCTAAGATAGTGGCGGAGCCACATTGTAGTAGGTGGGTTATATGATCCACCCAAATTATGAAAAAACCCATTAATTATATGTTTTAAAAAAAAATTGAACTACTCTACAAAATTATTACGCCCTACTCTACAAATTTTTGAACCACGTTCGAATGATTGCTCACAGTCTCACTAGCTTAGGCTCAGTTGCTCCCATCCAGTCCTCCACAAGTTGCTCGACCGTCATTTGTTGGTCTCCTCTCAGCTCTTGTGCTTTGTTATAGGTCAAGTCTCTTCTTAGTCTCTTCTTGTTCTGCTAGAAGATCTTATTTATTAATTGTTAATTCCCATTTTATTTTCTTTGTTATTCTTATTTTATTTTCTTCGTTACGATGTTATTCCAACAAGGATTTTGTGTTGTGGTTGTGGATTTTCTTTATTATTTCTGTTTTATTTTCTATTTTTTCCCCCAAGTTATGTATGTAGTCTTGATTGTGAAGTAGTTGTATTTTGTAAACAGATATGGATAAATATTTGATAAAAAAAAGGTCTTTATATGGATAGATATTTCTATTTTATTTTCTATTTTTCTTCCAAGTTATGTATGTAGTCTTGATTGTGAAGTAGTTGTATTTTGTAAATAGATATGGATAACTATTTAATAAAAAATAGGTCTTTAGATGAATCATCGATGAAAAATAAACATAATCCTATTACTAGTAGATTTTTATATGAACCACCCTTTAAAATTTTCTAGCTCCGCCATTATCCTAAGATTATAATGTGTGTAGGGAAAAAGTTTAAAAAAAATAAAAGAATCATATTAATCATTCATAAAGAATCAAAAGGTCAACAATTATTGTACGATCATGTTGGCTATACACTAATGTAAAGTCTCACCGGAATGTATTATATAATATAAAGAAAATATTTTGTTTACACAAAATCCTTACATATTGACGATTGTAATAAATAAATAATAATATTTGTTGTAGAGTTCTTCACACCGAACATGGCAATGACTTTCTCGAGTTCATTCTCACAATATCTTCAAAATTAAAGATTGAAATGGCAATGTTCATGTTGTGGTCTTTGCAGAGTTCAATTTCACAATGTCCGTGTTGTGGTTTTTACATTGTCGGTGTCGTCGAGTTCTGGTACAAAATTCGTCCGAGCTTCGGAGTTCGTTGCTTGTTTCATCCAGTGTAACATGGTAGGTGTGACTTGTTTCCAATGAAAAGTGTACGGTACGAAGGAATTCGATGTCTGGGATGTCAAGTTCACATGAACATCTAAGTAACAAGTTTTTTAGTTTTTTTCAAAATTTCCATTCATCCATACAAACATGTGTGAACCTAAGTTTAACAATTCCATATCATAACAAATTAGAATTAAAAAAAATAAAATCCAAGTTTCAAGTCTAACTCAATCAATTAAAATAGATTAAAATTTTCTATTCAATAGTCTACTTGTAAGTAGTCTAAGTTTTCAACAAAAGAATTAAAAGTAAGTCCATGACTTAAAAATTAATCAATTGGGAGAGTTGCTTATGCGCCTTCTTCTTGAACATTACACATATTATTCTCTTGGAAGCTTTTCAACCATCTCATTAAACATTACATTTTCTAATGGAAACAATTAATATTTGAGAACCATATATAAAGGAGTTATTTTGATTATTCAACATTAATGTTATGAAATGTTTATAATTATTATGTGTATGTTATTGTACCCATGTACTCTTATGATTGTCTATAAATAAAGAAGTGAGGTTGCTTCTATATGCTTTTAGAATTTATTTTTCATCTACATTTTCTCCACATCTCCCTACACCTTTCACTATTACAACACATTTTCAGTATGCTCTTAGAATAAGACCAACAAGTGGTTATTCTCTTACGTTTTTTAAACTTTTAGAATCGTTTCCCCACAAAGGTCAATCCTTTTTACACATTGATCAAAAAAGAATTATAAATTTACCTTCTTTTTATGCATAAAATCGTAGATAATAGACTTTTGTAGTTTGATTATATGGTTTTTCATCGTTTGTCAACCATTATCGATTGCTCTTTGACCATTTCTAACTTCCATTATCAGCTGTTTTTGATCTTTGTCAGTCGTGTTCTTGTCTTTGCCAACTGTTTCCAACTATCAACCACCTAGGAGGCGGCGATGGTGCCCCCAACCTCCCCCTACTCTTGGGAGAAACCCATTAGGATTTTCCCATTATTGTTATTACATTTTGGTTCCTATAATATTAGTTTATTAGTTTTGGATATTTTTTTAAGAAAATACTTTCAGTTTTCCATAATTATTAAATACACCGTGAAATTCTCTATTTGTTGTGATTAACTCATAATTCATGCATATTTTATTCCCATATTTGTTTATTTTGTATATAAATAACATTACTCGGGATGTTTTGTGCAAATTCTGTAGAATTTGAGGGTTTAGAAGGAATCTACGAAAAATAAGGAGGAAAAGAATAATTGTACCAAAAAAGAAGAGATTTTTTTGGAAAATTTTAAAACTATGTCGAGAGGTCAAACACATATTTTCCATGTACCTAAATACTAATAAAATATCAATCAAGCTGTGGAAAAAGTCAAAGAAGATCCTAGATGACATGGACACCTCCCAAGGCCCCAGATGCAGATCCGACGCCTCCCAAGCACCTGCAACAGATGTTTTTGACTTGATCTTCTTTGAATAATATTCTCACTTGTAAATATCTCGTATTCAAAATTCAAGATTAAATTTTATATTCAGATTTGTCTCTAACATAAGCAAGTCCTTGTAGGCCTATAAAAGGACCCCTTATATAGATTTATGGGAAGAAGGTTTTAGACTCTCTTTCTTTTCTTCTATTTTGGGAGATCCTGAAGATCATTAGTGTAATCTCACGTTCCCTTCAATAAAAAAAAAATTTATTTAATTATGTCTTCTCTTTCTCCTTCTTCCTCTTCTTTTTTTTTAATGTTTTATGTTATCATGCTTGGCTAATCTTCTAAATCTAAGGCAGAGATGAAGTTTATTTAGATTGAGATGTGTGATCATGTTTTTTTCCTCTTTCTCATTGTATTTCATGCAATGAATATGTGAATTGGATGTATATTACATAGACCATTCACTGAATCCAAAAACTTTGATAAATTAACATTGATTTCATCTTTTTAGTTTATGCTTAGGGAAGATTTAATTGGTGGTGATGTATATAATCTCAATTCCATCATATGTTATCTTATTTAATTTAATATGTGTATTTTTATTCCTTGACTTGATAGTCTACGATGCATTGCATATAGATTATACTTGTTAATATAAGAATCATTAAATCAAGTTATTTAAATCAATGAAAGGGGGAGGGAGTAAACATGATCATGCATTCTCAATTCTATATAGATGAATTCGACACCCTAGGTTTTAATTCATTGCATAGTATTCTAATAATCTAGTGTTAGATTTTCCTTTTCATATCAACTTTTTCAACTCATTGTTTTCAATAATTGATAGTAAATCTTTGATTCTAAAATACTTTTCTCTGTGGGATCGACCCGTATTTGACACGTACTACATAGTACGCCGTGCACTTACGGTAATTAAATAAGACACATCATGTTGCTTTAGAGTCCTTTGTAATTAATGAAAACATTATAGAGTTTACATATTTTTGTTATAAACCCCTGAAATTAAATAATTTTGCATATAAGTACATCTATATTTAAGGGTGGCAGATTCTAACCCAACCTATGAATTCAACACGCTAATCTAGCATTTAAATGGATTAAGATTGAGCCCTAATGAATTAGGGTTAGAAACGAGTCAACACATTTAACCCATTTAATAAACAAGTTGCATTCCAGCTCAATAAGGTTAACCAATTCACGACCCACTGATGAACACATTATTGTTACATATTTCATTTATCATATTTATCTTTTTTTTATATAAATAATGTTACTTGATATGTTTTGTGTAAATTTTGTAAGAACAAATGCTAAAAAAGAATTTAAAAAAAGAAGGAAGGGAAAAGAACGAATGCTAAAAAGGAATTCAAATTCGATCAAAGATATTTTGAAACATAGAAGAAAGAAATTTGAATTATCTTGTATTTGAAAGTAAAATTTAAAGATTGTATTTAAATTTAAGTACTTGTAAGTCTATAAAAGGACATCTTGTGTAGGGTCTCCACGTCCGAAGAATACACCAATACGTCATCCACAAATATGACGACGAATTGGTCCAAGTAGGGTCTAAACACTCTGTTCGTCAAGTCTGTGAAAACTGTTGAAGCATTTGTCAGTCCGAATGACATTATTAGGAATTCATAATTAACATATTGGGTAAACCTGTCAATTTCTGACACAACACAATAACATGACACGAAGACGACACGATATAACCATATTTGGGTTTACCTTTATCATGGCTCATATACTTATCGTGTCTATTTGGTAGACACGATTATTAAACGGGTCGTTTTCGTGTTTAAGGTAAAAAACCTTATAAGTACACGTTACCTAATCATGTATATAAATTATAACTTTCATTATTTTGAATAGTAGATGTTTATGATATATTGTAAACTTACGATATTAACATATGGAATAATGGAACTTGTGAAATATTGTTGAATGATTGGTTTCATAATTTATTGATTTGTTTTTTATTTTTCTACGTGTACAAAACGTGTAAATGTTAAATGTATACTAAACGTGTAATCTTGTATTAAATGTGTAACCGTGTGATAAACGTGTACTGGTGTCAATCGAATCATTATCGTGTCAAAACAACATGATTCACTTAAACGTGTTGTTAATAGGTCATGTCGTGTATACACGTTAACAGACAATTCGTGTTTGGATTTAGTATTAGGTACACGATAATTAGATGGGTCGTGTTTGAGCTTAACATATATGTATAATATACACATTTATACACGACACGATCCATTTGATAGGTCTAATATTGGGTTCGAAAGGTCAACTCATGCACATCTATCTCCCGAATTCTGAGCTGATGGTATCCAAATCTCAGGTCTATCTCGAAGAAAACTGATGCCCCCTACAATTGGTCAAATAAGTCATCGATCCTGGATAGCGAATACTTATTCTTGATAGTAATTTGGTTTAACATCTGATAGTTAATGTAAAACCAGAGCGAACTGTCCTATTTCTTGACAAACAACATTGGTGCTCCTCAAGATAATACACTTGGACGAATAAATCCATTGTCCAAAAGCTCTTACAACTTACTCTGGAACTCTCTCAGTTCAGCTGGTGCCATTCTGTATGGGGCCTTTGAGATAGGACTTGACTCCAGCACTAGATCAATCACAAAATCCACTTCTCTGTGTGGCGGCATCCTAGGTAGTTCCTCTGGAAAGACGTCTAGGTACTCTTAAACGACTGGAATATCTTGTACTCTAAACACTGGTTTGAAGGACACTATTACGCTGGCTAGGTATCCCACGCATCCTTTGGCTAAATGATGGTGAGCTTTAATTACGGAAATTACTTTCTTGGGCTCTCCCGACCATACCCCTTATACCATGCACTGTCCTTGACCTGAGCACTCTACCAACACCCTCTTCTTGGCACAGTTTATCATTGCTAAGTGTTGTGCTAGACAATCCATTCCTAAAATGACATTATACTCTTATATATTCATCAAAATTAGACTAATTTGGAAATCCTTGTCTCCTAGTTGGATACTGACCAACAACAAATACTTCTATGTTAGACTATGTTCTCTCAATGCAGTCACTACATTAAACTGGAAAGCTAGCTTAGCTGATCTATCTTCAATTTCAGCCGTAAATGACTCAGATATAAACGAAAATGAGCTTCCTGAGTCAAATAGAACTCAAATCATTCGGTCGGCTATGACAAAGGATCCTAACATCCACACATATAACACAACCACAATTATTATTATTATAGATATCAGTGCTAATTATACAAAGATTCATAGTATAGCATAGGTGTCGACACTCCATATATTTGCAATGGGATCTTAAACCCTAAAACTAACTAAAATCAAATTTAAAATCCTAAACTTAACTCAAAACATAATCCATAACCCCAGAATTGATTCAAAACTTCAAAATTAATTCAAAGCCTAATTTAGAACCCTAAACCAAACCCTAAACCTAATTCAAATCCCTAACATAAACTCAAAATCAAACCTTAAACCTAATTCAAAACCTTAACGTAAACTCCAGATCAAATCCTAAACCTAATTCAAAAACCCTAACTTAAACTTTAAATCAAAACCTAAACCCTAAATCAAGCCCTAAACCTAATCCAAAACCTAAAATCCTAGAATCAATTCAAAACCCTAACCCTAGACTTGAACCAAAACCTAAAACATTAGAATCAATCAGAACCCTAAAACCCTAAAGCCAACCTAAATCAAATCTAAAATCCTAAAACTAACTCAAAACCCTAAAAAACCTTCAAACTAATCTAAATCAAATCCAAAATCAAAAACTAGTCAAAACCATAATTAAAACCCAAAACCAAATCCTAAACCCTAATCCAAGGTCCTAACAACTTATAGCAACTTCCCACTCCACTATAACAACCCTAACTACTTCTCACTCCATCATAACAACCTTAACTACTTCCCACTCTATCATAATAACCTATAACTAACCATAATCACTTATAACGACCTACCTAGCCATTGCAAGCCTATAAATACCCTCCTATTTGCTAGGAGAAAAAGGAGAAGAAAAGGGAGAGAAAAACTTGGAAAAATCAAAAGGAGAGCCACAAAGCTATTTTCTCTCGACCAAATCAACCAGAGAGGTCCAGGATTAGAGAGGAAGCTCATGGAGGGGAAGAATTCCAATTTCAAGCCACCTTCGGCGAGCTCCGCTGACCTCCGGGGACCATCACCACTGTCCTCGCAGGTATGTCCTCCACTGATCTCAATTTTCATCCAAAATGGCCTCCTACGCCTTCCTCCTTCTTCCCCAACCAATTCCAGTAGTGTCAAATGATTTCCCGACCGGACTCAGAGTTCCAGGGGTCACCGGAGCTGTTTTCCGAACCAATTCCAGTGTGTTCCATTCCTTTGGGACTAGTCTCCTCCTACTTCTCCGATTATTTGGACACTGTTTCGAGCCCCCAGAAAATCACCCGACGCAGCTTTCCACCTCCAATGGCTGTTACCTCCACCAACGAATATGCCATGGAATCTTCCCAGACTCTTCGTCTACGAGGCTGCTTGCATTTCTAGGAGTTACCCATGAGAAATCCCTATAAAAAGACACCCATAGGCAACCATTTGAGGGGGCTGATCATCTTGAGAGAAGTTAGAAACACCTTGAAAG
>JAMKQA010003910.1:0-25389 GCA_024699735.1 Posidonia australis
GATTCGTCCGAACAGACCGAACCATGGATGGGAACATCTAGACTCCGACTGGTACTCTAGAAAATAACGGAAAAGGGAGGCCTTGAATCCATGCATCTGGATAGGAATTCAAAGGCGAAAGGAGTGGCACTTGGAATCGTCCGAACGTACAGAACCGTGGATGGGAACATCAAGACTCCGAGCAGTAGTCTAGAAAGAATGGAAAAGGGAGGCCTCGAATCCATCCGTCCGGATAGGAATTCAAAGGCGAGAGGGGTGGCACCTGGATTGGTCCGAATGGACCGAGCCTAGAATGGGAACATCTAGACTCCGACCAGTAGTATGGAAAGTATGCAAAAGGGAGGCCTTGAATCCATCTGTCTAGATAGGAATTCAATGGTGAGAGGGGTGGCACTTGGTTTCGTCCAAATGCACCAAACCTTGGATGGGAACATCTACACTTAGACCGGTAGTCAAGAAAGAATGGAAAAGGGAGGCTTTGAATCCGTCCGACCGAATCGGATTCTCGAGCTAGAGGGGTTTCACAAGGATTCGTTCGAACGGACCAAACATTGGATGGGAACGTCTAGACTCCAACCGGTAGACTAGAATGAATGGAAAAGGAAGGCCTTGAATCCTTCTGTCTAGATAGGAATTCAATGGTGAGAGGGGTGGCACTTGGTTTCGTCCGAATGGACCGAACCTTGGATGGGAACATCTACACTCAGACCGATAGTCAAGAAAGAATGGAAACGGGAGGCTTTGAATCCGTCCGACCGAATCGGATTCTATAGCTAGAGGGGTTTAACAAGGATTCATTCGAACGGACCAAACATTGGATGGGAACATCTAGACTCCGACCGGTACTCTAGAAAAGAAGAGAAATGGGAGGCCTCTAATCCGTCCATCTGGATAGGAATTCAAAGGCAAAAGGGGTGGCAGCTAGATTTGTCCGAACAGACCGAACCTTTGATGGGAACATCTAGACTCCGACCTGTAGTCTAGAAAGATTGGAAAAGGGAGGCGTTCAATACGTCCGTCTGGATTGGAATTTAAAGGTGAGGGGGTGGCACCTAGATTCGTCTGAATGGACCGAAACTTGGATGGGAACATCTTGACTCCGACCGGTAGTCTAGAAAAGATGGAAAGGGAGGCCTTGAATCCATCCGTCTGGATCGGAATTCAAGAGCTAGAGGGGTGGCACTAGGATTCGTCCGAACGAACCGAACCTTGGATGGGAACATCTAGACTCTGACCTGTACTCTATAAAAGAATGGAAATGCGTGGCCTTTAATCTATCCGTTCGGATAGGCATTTGATGGCGAAAGGGGCGGCACTAAGATTTGTTGGAATGTACCGAATCTTGGATGTGAACATCTAGACTCCAACCAGTAGTCTAAAAGGAATGAAAAAGGGAAGGCTTCAATCCATCTGTCCAGATAGGAATTCAAAGGCGAGAGGAGTGGCACTAGGATTCGTTCGAATGGACCGCACCTTGGACGGGAACATCTAGACTCGACTGGTAGTTTGGAAAGATTGGAGAAGGGAGGCCGTGAATCCGTCGTTCCGGATAGGAAGTCAAAGGCGAAAGGGGTGGCACCAGAATTCGTCCAAACGGATCGAACCAAGGATGGGAATATCAGGATTTCGAGAGGTACTCGACAATAGAACGGAAACGGGAGGCCTTCAATCCATCCGCCCGGATGGGAATTCAAAGGCGAAAGGAGTGGCACAAAGATTCGTCCAAACGGACCGAACCTTGGATGGGAACATCTAGACTCCAACTAATAGTCTAGAAAAAATTGAAAAGGGAGGCCTCGAATCCATCCGTCCAGATAGGAATTCAAAGGCTAGAGGGGTGGCACATGGATTCGTCCAAATGGACCAAGCCTTGGATGGGAACATCTGGATTTCGATCGGTAGTCCGAAAAGTATGCCTTGGTGAATCCGTCCATCTGTATAGGAATTCAATGGCGAAAGGGGTGGCACCAGGATTCGTCCGAACAGACCGAACCTTGGATGGGAACAACTAGACTCCGACCGGTAGTCTAGAAAAGAAAGGAAAAGGGAGGCCATGAATCTGTCTGTCCGGATAGGAATTCAAACGCCCGAGGGGTGGCACCTGGATTCGTTTTAATGGACCAAACCTTGGATGGGAACATCTAGACTCCGACCAGTACTCTAGAAAAGAATAGAAAATGGAGGCCATGAATCCATCCATCCGGATAGGAATTCAAAGGCCGGAGGGGTGGCACCAGGATTCGTCCGAACAGACCGAACCTTGGATGGGTACATCTAGACTTCGACTGGTACCCTAGAAAATAACAGAAAAGGGAGGCCTTGAATCCATCCATGTGGGTAGGAATTCAAAGGCGAAAGGAGTGGCACTTGGATTCGTCCGAATGTACAAAACC
Source organism: Posidonia australis (assembly GCA_024699735.1). Taxonomy (NCBI): domain Eukaryota; kingdom Viridiplantae; phylum Streptophyta; class Magnoliopsida; order Alismatales; family Posidoniaceae; genus Posidonia; species Posidonia australis. The sequence goes on from JAMKQA010003910.1 coordinate 2,394, forward strand.
TTCGATGGGAACATCAAGACTCCGACCAGTAGTCTAGAAAGAATGGAAATGGGAGGCCTCAAATCCATCCATCCAGATAGGAATTCAATGGCGAGAGGGGTGGCACTTGGATTCTTCCGAATGGATTGAGCCTAGGATGGGAACATCTAGACTCTGACAAGTAGTATGGAAAGTATGCAAATGGGACGCCTTGAATCCGTCCATTTGGATAGGAATTCAAAGGCGAAAGGGTTGGCACCAGGTTTCGTCTGAACGGACCGAACCTTGGATGAGAACATCTTGACTCCGACCGGTAGACTAGAATGATTGGAAAAGGGAGGCCTTGAATCCATCTGTCTAGATAGGAATTCAATGGTGAGAGGGGTGGCACTTGGTTTTGTCCGAATGGACCAAAACATGGATGGGAACAGCTACACTCAGATCGGTAGTCAAGAAAGAATGGAAAAGGGAGGCTTTGAATCCGACCGACCGAATCAGAATTCTAGAGCTAGAGGGGTTTCACAAGGATTCGTTCGAACGGACAGAACCATGGATGGGAACATCAAGACTCCGACCAGTAGTCTAGAAAGAATGGAAAAGGGAGGCCTCGAATCCATCCGTCCGGATAGGAATTCAAAGGTGAGAGGGGTGGCACCTGGATTCTTCCTAATGGACCGAGCCAAGAATGGGAACATCTAGACTCCGACCAGTAGTATGGAAAGTTTGCAAAAGGGAGGCCTTGAATCCGTCTGTTTGGATAGCAATTCAAAGGCGAAAGGGGTGGCACCAGGTTTCATCCGAACGGACCGAACCTTGGATGGGAACATCTTGACTCCGACCGATAGACTAGAATTAATGGAAAAGGGAGGCCTTGAATCCATCTGTCCAGATAGGAATTCATTGGTGAGAGGGGTGGCACTTGGTTTCGTCTGAATGGACCGAACCTTGGATGGGAACATCTACACTCAGACCGGTAGTCAATAAAGAATTGAAAAGAGAGGCTTTGAATCCGTCCGACCGAATCGGATTCTAGAGCTAGAGGGGTTTCACAAGGATTCGTTCGAACGGGCCAAACATTGGATAGGAACATCTAGACTCCGACCGGTACACTAGAAAAGAAGGGAAATGGGAGGCCTCCACTCCGTCCATCTGGATAGGAATTCAAAGGCAAAATGGGTGGCAGCTGGATTCATCCGAACGGACCGATCCTTTGATGGGAACCTCTAGACTCCGACCGGTAGTCTAGAAAGATTGGAAAAGGGAGGTGTTGAATACATCCGTCTGGATTGGAATTTAAAGGTTAGGGGGTGGCACCAAGATTCGTCTGAATGGACCGAAACTTGGATGGGAACATCTTGACTCCGGCCGGTAGTCTAGAAAAGATGGAAAGGGAGGCCTTGAATCCATCTGTCCGGATCAGAATTCAAGTGCTAGAGGGGTGGCACTAGGATTCGTCCGAACGAACCGAACCTTGGATGGGAACATCTAGACTCCGACCAGTAGTCTAGAAAGAATGGAAAAGGGAGGCCTCGAATCCATCCGTCTAGATAGGAATTCAATGGCGAGAGGGGTGGCACACGGATTCTTCCGAATGGACTGAGCCAAGGATGGGAACATCTTAAGTCCGACAAGTAGTATGGAAAGTATGCAAAAGGGATGCCTTGAATCTGTCCCTTTGGATAGGAATTCAAAGGCGAAAGGGGTGGCACCAAGATTCGTCCGAACGGACCAAAGCTTGGTTGGGAACATCTAGACTCCGACTAGTAGTCTAGAAAAAATTGAAAAGGGAGGCCTTGAATCCATTCGTCCAGAGAGGAATTCAAAGGCTTGAGGGGTGGCACATGGATTCGTCCGAATGGACCAAGCCTTGGATGGGAACATCTGGATTCCGACCTGTTGTCTGGAAAGTATGCAAAAGGGTGGCTGTGAATCCGTCCATCTAGATAGGAGTTCAAAGGCGAAAGGGGTGGTACCAGGATTCGTCCGAACAGACCGAACCTTGGATGGGAACAACTAGACTCCGACCGGTACTCTAGAAAAGAAAGGAAAAGGGAGGCCATGAATCCGTTCGTCCGGATAGGAATTCAAAGGCCCGAGGGGTGGCACCAGGATTCAACCGAATTGACCGCACCTTGGAGGGGAACATCTAGATTCGATTGGTAGTCTAGAAAATAACGGAAATGGGTGGCCTTGAATCCATCCATCTGGATAGGATTTTAAAAGCGAAAGGAGTGGCACTTGGATTCGTCCGAACGTACAAAACCTTGGATGGGAACATCAAGACTCCGACCAGTAGTCTAGAAAGAATGGAAAAGGGAGGCCTCGAATCCATCCATCTAGATAGGAAATCAATGGCGAGAGGGGTGGCACCTGGATTCTTCCGAATGGACTGAGCCAAGGATGGGAACATCTTAAGTCCAACAAGTAGTATGGAAAGTATGCAAAAGGGATGCCTTGAATCTATCCATTTGGATAGGAATTCAAAGGCGAAAGGGGTGGCACCAGGTTTCGTCCGAACGGACCGAACCATGGATGGGAACATCTTCACTCCGACCGGTACACTAGAATGAATGGAAAAGGGAGGCCTTGAATCCATCTGCCCAGATAGGAATTGAATGGTGAGAGGGGTGGCACTTGGTTTCGTCCAAATGGACTGAACCTTGGATGGGAACATCTACACTCAGATCGGTTGTCAAGAAAGAATGGAAAAGGGAGGTTTTGAATCCGACCGACTGAATCAGAATTCTAGAGCTAGAGGGGTTTCACAAGGATTCGTTCAAACTGACCGAACATTGGATGGGAACATCTAGACTCTGATCAGTACTCTAGAAAAAAACGGAAAAGAGAGGCCTCGAATCCGTCCATCTGGATAGGAATTCAAAGGCAAAAGGGGTGGCAGCTGGATTCGTCCGAACAGGCCGAACCTTTGATGGGAACATCTTGACTCCGACCGGTAGTCTAGAAAGATTGGAAATGGGAGGCGTTGAATACGTCTGTCTGGATTGGAATTTAAAGGTTAGGGGGGTGGCACCAGGATTCATCTGAATGGACCGAAACTTGGATGGGAACATCTTGACTCCGACCGGTAGTCTAGAAAAGATGGAATGGGAGGACTTGAATCCATCCGTCTGGATCGGAAATCATGAGCTAGAGGGGTGGCACTAGGATTCGTCTGAATGAACCGAACCTTGGATGGGAACAACTAGACTCAGACCGGTACTCTAGAAAAGAATAGAAAAGGGAGGCCATGAATTCGTCAGTCCGGATAGGAATTCAAAGGCCAGAGGGGTGGCACCTGGATTCGTCCGAATTGACTGCACCTTGGACGGGAACATCTAGACGCGACCAGTAGTCTAGAAAGATAGGAAAAGGATGGCCTTGAATCCTTCCGTCCTGATAGGAATTCAAAGGCGAAAGGGGTGGCTCCAGGATTCATCCGAATGGACCAAACCATGGATGGGAACATCTAGACTCCAATAGATACTCTAGAATGAACAGAAAAGGGAGGCCTTGAATCCATCAGCCCATATAGGAATTCAAAGGCAAAAGGAGTGGCACCTGGATTTGTCCGAACGAACAGAACCTTGGATGGGAACATCTAGACTTCGACTGGTAGTCTAGTATGAATGGAAAAGGGAGGCCTTTAATCCATCCGTCTGGGTAGGAATTCAAAGGCGAAAGGGGTGGCACATGGATTTGTCGAAACAGACCAAACCTTGGGTGGGAACATCTATACTCCGACCGGTATTCTAAAAAGAATGAAATAGTGAGGGCTTGAATCCATTTGTTCAGAGAAGAATTCAAAGGCGAGAGGGGTGGCACCAAAATTTGTTCAATTGGACCGAACCTTGGATGGGAACTTCTAGACTCCGACCGGTATTCTAGAAAAGAACAGAAAAGGGAGGCCATGAATCCGTTCGTCTGGATAAGAATTCAAAGGCCATAGGTGTGGCACCAGGATTCATCCGAATAAACAGCACCTTGGATGAGAACATCTAAATTCGACCGGTAGTCTAGATAGATTGGAAAAGGGAGGCCTTGAATCCGTCCGTCCGGATAGAAATTCAAAGGTGAAAGAGGTGGCACCAGGATTCGTCCGAACGGACCGAAACATGGATGGGAACATCTTCACTCCGACCGGTAATCTAGAAAATAACGGAAAAGGGAGGCCTTGAATCCATCCACCCGGATAGGAATTCAAAGGTGAAAGGAGTGGCAGCATGATTCGTTTGAATGGACCTAACCTTGGATGGGAACATTTAGACTCCGATCGGTAGTCTAGAAAGAATGGAAAAGGGAGGCCTTGAATCCAACTGTATGGATTGAATTCGAAGGCGAGAGGGGTGGCACTTGGATTCGTCTGAATGGATCGAGCCTTGTATGTGAACATCTAGACTACGAGTGGTAGTCGAGAACGTATGCAAATGGGATGCTTTGAATCCGTTCATCAGGATAGGAATTTAAACACGAAAGGGGTGGCACAAGGATTCATCCGAACAAACTGAAGCTTGGATGGGAACATCTAGAATCCAACCTATAGTTTAGAAAGAATGGAAAAGGGAGGCCATGAATCCTTCCGTCCAGATAGGAATTCAAAGGCTAGAGGGGTGACAACTGGATTCGTCCGAATGACCGAGCATTGGATGGGAACATCTAGTCTCCGACCGATTGTCTGGAAAGTATGCAAAAGGGTGGCCTTGAATCCTTCCGTCTGGATAGCAATTCAAAGGCGAAAGGGGTGGCACCAGGATTCCTCCGAACGGACCGAACCTTCGATGGGAACATCTAGACTTCGACCGGTAGTCTAGAATGAATGGAAAAGGGAGGCTTTGAATCCATCCGTCAGGATAGGAATTCGAAGAGGAGTGGGGTGGCCCCAGGATTCGTCTGAATGGACCGTGCCTTGGATGGGAACATCTCGACTCCGATCGGTTGTCTTGAAATTAGGCAATAGGGAGGCAACGAATCCGCCGTTTTGATAGGAATTCAAAGCTAAGGGGGTGGCACCTGGATTCGTCTGAACTTACTGAACCTTGGATGGGAACATCTAGAATCCAACCAGTAGTCTTGAAAGAAAGGAAAAGGGTTGCCATGAGTCCATCCATCAATATAGGAATTGAAAGGCTAGAGGGATGGCACTTGGATTCGTTCGAATGGACCGAGCATTGGATGGGAACATCTAGACTCCGACCGGTTGTCTTGAAAGTATGCAAAAGGGTGGCCTTGAATCCATCCGTCTGGATAGCAATTCAAAGGCGAAAGGGGTGGCACTAGGATTCGTCCGAACGGACTGAACCTTGGATGGGAACATCTAGACTTTGACCGGTAGTCTAGAAAGAATGGAAAAGGGAGGCCTTGAATCCATCCGTCAGGATAGGAATTCGAAGATGAGTGGGGTGGCCCCAGGATTCTTCCGAATGGACTGTGCCTTGGATGGGAACATCTCGACTCCGGTCGGTTGTCTTGAAATTATGCAAATGGGAGGCCATGAATCCGTCCGTCCTGATCGGAATTCAAACCTAAGGCGGTGGCACCTGGATTGGTCCGAACTTATTGAACCTTGGATGGGAACATCTAGAATCCAATTGGTCGTCTTGATAGAAAGGTAAAGGGGGGCCATGAGTCTATCCGTCAATATAGGAATTGAAAGGCTAGAGGGATGGCACTTGGATTCGTCCGAATGGACCGAACCTTGGATGGGAACTTCTACACTCCAAACAGTAGTCGAGAAAGAATGGAAAAGGGAGGCCTTGAATCCGTCCGACCGAATTGGAATTCAAGAGCTAGTGGGGTGGCACAATGATTCGTTCGAACGGACCGAACCATGGATGGGAACATCTAGACATCGATTGGTAGTCTAGAAAGAATGGAAAAGGGAAGCCCTGAACCCATCTGTCCGGTTAGGAATTCAAAAGCGAGAGGGGTGGCACCGGGATTCGTCCAAACGGACCGATCATTGGATGGGAACATCTTGCCTTCAACCGGTAGTCTATAGAAGATGGAAAAGGGAGGCCTTGAATCCTTTCGTTAGGATCAGAATTCAAGAGCTAGTGGGATGGCATTAGGATTCGTCCGAACGGACCGAAGCTTGGATAGTAACATCTTGACTCTGACCGGTAGTCTAGAAAGAATGGAAAAGGGAGGCCTCGAATCCATCCGTCCGGATAGGAATTCATTGGCGGGAGGGGTGGCACCTAGATTCATCTAAATGGAACGAGCCTTGGATGGGAACAACTAGACTCCGACTGGTAGTCAAGAAAATATGCGAAAGGGATGCCTTGAATCCATCCACATGGATAGGAATACAAAGGCGAAAGGGGTGGCACCAGGATTCGTCCGAACGAACTGAACCTTTTATGGAACATCTAGACTTCGACAGGTAGTCTAGAAAGAATGGAAAAGGGAGGCCTTGAATCCATCCGTCCGGATAGGAATTCAAAGGAGAGTGGGGTGGCACTTGGATTCGTCCGAATGGACAGAACCTTGGATGGGAACATCTTGACTCCGACTGGTTGTCAAGAAAGAATAGAAAAGGGAGGCCTTGAATTCGTCCATCCGAATCGGAATTCAAGTCCTAGAGGGGTCGCACCAGGAATTGTCCGAACCTACCGAACCATGCATGGGAACATCTAGCCTCAGACCGGCACTCTAGAAATGAACAGAAAAGGGTGGCCTTGAATCCGACTATTTGGATAGGAATTCAAAGGTGAATGGGGTGGCACAAGGATTCGTCCGAATGAATAGAACCAGGGATGGGAACATCTAGACACTGACCGGTAGTCTAGAGGGAATGGAAAAGGGAAACCTTGACTCCGTCCGTCCGGATAGGAATTCAAAGGTGTGAGGGGAGGCACCAGGTTTCCTCCAAACAGAACGAACCTTGGATGGGAACATCTTGCCTTCGACCGGTAGTCTAGATAAGATGGAAAAACAAGGCCATGAATCCATCCGTCTGTATAGGAATTCAAAGGCGAAAGGCATGGCACCCGGATTAGTCTGAATGGACCTATCCTTGGATGGGAACATCTATATTCCGACTAGTAGTATATAAAGAATGGATAAGGGAGGCCTTGAATCCATCTATTCGGATAGGAATTCATAGGCGAGAGGGGTGGCACCCGGATTCATCCGAATGGACCGAGCCATGGATGGGAACATCTAATCATCGATTGGTAGTCTGGAAGGTATGCAAAAGGGAGGCCTTCTGTCCGTTCGTCTGGATTGGAATTCGTAGCCGAAAAGGGTGGCACAAGGATTCGTCCGAACAGACCGAACCGTGGAAGGGAACATCATGACTCCGACTGGTAGTCAAGGAAAGATGGAAAAGGCGAGAGGGGTGGCACCTGGGTTCTTCTGAATGGACCGAGCCTAGGATGGGAACATCTAGACACTGACCTGTTGTCAGGAACATATGCTAATGGGAGGCCTTGAATCCGTCCCTCTGGATAGGAATGCATAGGCAAAAGGAGTGGCACCAGGATTAGACCGAACGGTCCAAACATTGGATGGGAACATCTAGACTCCGTTCGGTAGTCTAGAAAGAATGGAAACGGGTGGCCGTGAATCCATCCATCTGGATAGGAATTCAATGGCGAGAGGGGTGGCACCAGGATTCGTTCGAAAGGACCGAGCCTTGGATGGGAACATCTCGACTCCGACCGGTAGTCATGAATTATGCAAATGGGAGGCCATCAATCCATCCATCCTAATTGGAATTCAAAGGCGAAAGGGGTGGCACAAGGATTCGTCCAAACGTACCAAACGTTGGATGGGAACATCTAGACTCCGACCGGTAGTCTAGAAAGAATGGAAAAGGGAGGCCACGAATCCATATGTCCAGATATTAATTCGAAGGCTAGAGTAATGGCAATTGGATTCATTCGAATGGACCAAACCTTGGATGGGAACATCTAGACACCGACTGGTAGTCAAGAAAGAATGGAAAAGGGAGGCCTTGAATCCTTCCAACTGAATCAGAATTCTCGAGCTTGAGGGGTGGCACAAGGATTCGTCCGAACGGACCGAACCATGGATGGGAACATCCTGATATGGACCGGTAGTCTAGAATGAATGGAAAAGGGTGGCACCTGGATTCGTCAAAATAGACCGAACATTGGATGGGAACAACTGGACTCCGACTGGTAGTCTAGAAAAGACGGAAAAGGGATGCCTTGAATCCGTCCGTCATTATCAGAATTCAAGAGCTTGAGGGGTGGCACCATGACTCGTCCGATCGGACCGAACATTGGATGGGAGCATCTAGACTCCGTCGGGTAGTCTAGAAAGAATGGAAAAGGGATGCGTTGAATCGATCCGTCCAGATAAGAATTCAAAGGCAAGAGGGGTGGCACTTGGATTCGACCGAACGGACCGAGCCTTGCATGGGAACATCTAGACTCCGACCGGTAGTCTAGAAAGTATGCAAAAGAGAGGCCTCGAATCCGTCTGTGTAGATAGGAATTCAAAGGCGAAAGCGCTGGCACCAGGATTCGTCCGAACAGACCCAACCTTGGATGGGAACACCTAAATACGACTGATAGTCTAGAAAGATTGGAAATAGGAGGCCTTGAATCCATCTGTCCAAATAGGAATTCAAAGGCGAGAGGGGTGGCACTTGGATTCGTCCGAATGGATAGAACCATGGATGGGAACATCTTGACTCCGACTGGTAGTCAAGAAAGAATGGAAAAGGAAGGCCTTGAATCCTTCCATCCGAATCGGAATTCAACTGCTAGAGGGGTTGCACCAGGATTCGTCTGAACGGTCCGAACAGTGGAAGGGAACATCTAGCCTCAGAACGGCACACTTGAAAGGAACGGAAAAGGGAGGCCATGAATACGTCGGTCCGGATAGCAATTCAAAGACAAATGGCTTGGCTCCAAGATTCGTCCAAACGGACCAAACCTTCGATGGGAACATCTAGACTCCTACCGGTAGTCTATAAAGATTGGAAAAGGGAGGACTCAAATCCATCCGTCCGGATAGGAATTCAAAGGCGAGATGGGTGGCACTTGGATTTGTTCGAATGGACAAAACCTTAGATGGGAACATCTTGACTCCGACCTGTTGTCAAGAAAGAATGGAAAAGGAAGGCCTTGAATTCGTCCATCCGAATTGGAATTCTAGTCCTAGATGGGTCGCACCAGGAATCGTCCAAACGTACCAAACCATGGATGGGAACATCTAGCCTCAGACCGACACTCTAGAAAAAAACAGAAAAGGTTGACCTTGAATCCGTCGATCCGGATAGGAATTTAAAGGTGAAAGTGGTGGCACCATGATTTGTCCGAACGGACCGAACCAGGGATGGGAACATCTAGACACCGACCAGTAGTCTAGAAGGAATGGAAAAGGGAAACCTTGACTCTGTCCGTCAGGATAGGAATTCAAAGGTGTGAGGGGAGGCACCAGGATTCCTCCAAACGGACGAACCTTGGACGAGAACATCTAGACTCGATCGGTTATCTAGATAGATTGGAAAAGCGAGCCCATGAATCCGCCCGTCTGGATAGGAATTCAAAGGTGAAAGGGGTGGCACCAGGATTCATTCGAATGGACCGAACCATGGATGGGAACATCTGGAGTCGGACCGGTACTCTAGAAAATAACGGAAAAGGGAGGCCTTGAATCCACCCACCAAGATAGGAATTCAAAGGCGAAAGGAGTGGCTACATGATTCGTCCGAACAGACCGAACCTTGGATGGGAACATTTGGACACCGACCGGCAGTCTAGAAAGAACGGAAAAGGGAGGCTTTGAATCCAACTGTCTGGATTGGAATTCGAAGTCAAGAGGGGTGGCACCTGGATTCGTCTGAATGGTTCGAGCCGTGCATGCGAACATCTAGACTACGATTGGTAGTCTGGAAAGTATGCAAAAGGGAGGCTTTGAATCCATTCGTCTGGATAGGAATTCAAAAGCAATAGGGGTGGCACAAGGATTTGTCTGCACGAACCGAACCTTGGATGGGAACATCTTGACTCCGACTGGTAGTCTAGAAAGAATGGAAAAGGGAGGCCATGAATCCTTCCGTCCAGATAGGAATTCAAAAGCTAGAGGGGTGGCACCAGGATTCGATCGAATAGACCAAGCCTTGGATGGGAACATCTTGACTCCAATCGATAGTGTAGAAAGTATGCAAAAGGGAGGCCTTGAATCTGTCCGTCTGGATTGGAATTGAAAGTCGAAAGGGGTGGCACATTGATTTGTCTGAATGGACCAAACCGTGGATGGGAACATCATGACTCCGACCGGTAGTCTAGAAAAGATGGAAAAGGCGAGATGGGTGGCAACTGGATTCGTCCAAATGGACCGAGCCTTGGATGGGAACATCTTGACTCCAACAGGTTGTCTGGAAAGTATGCAAAAGGGTGGCCTTGAGTCCGTCCGTCTGGATAGGAATTCAAAGGCGAAAGGGGTGGCACCAGGATTCGTTCGAATGGACCGAACCTTGGATGGGAACATCTAGACTTCGATCAGTAATCTAGAAATAATGGAAAAGGGAGGCCTTGAATCCATCCATTTGGATAGGAATTCGAAGGCGAGTAGGGTGGCCCTAGGATTCGTCCGAATGGACCATGCCTTGGATGGGAACATCTCCACTCCGACCGGTAGTCTTGAAATCATGTAGAAGGGAGGCAATGAATCTGTCCATCCTGTTAGGAATTCAAAGCTAAAATGGGTGGCACCTGGATTCATCCAAACTTCCTGAACCTTGGATGGGAACATCTAGAATCCACCGGTAGTCTTGAAAGAAAGGAATAGAGGGGCCATGAGTCCATCCGTCCAGATTGGAATTGAAAGGGGAGAGGGATGGCACTTGGATTAGTCCGAATGGACTGAACCTTGGATGGGAACATCTATACTCGAAACGGTAGTCGAGAAAGAATGGAAAAGGGAGGCCTTGAATCCGTCCGACTGAATCGGAATTCAAGAGCTAGTGGAGTGGCACAATGATTCGTCCGAACGGACCAAACCTTGGATGGGAACATCTAGACTTCGACTGGTAGTCTATAAAGAGTGGAAAAGGGAGACCTTGAACCTATCTGTCCGGTTAGGAATTCAAAAGCGAGAGGGGTAGCACCAGGATTCGTCAGAAAGGACCGAGCCTTGCATGGGAACATCTCCACTCCGACCAGTAGTCTTGAATTATGTAAATGGGAGGCCATTAATCCATCCATCCTAATTGGAATTCAAAGGCGAAAGGGGTGGCACCAGGATTCGTCCGAATGTACCAAACGTTGGATGGGAACATCTAGACTCCGACTGGTAGTCTAGAAAGAATGGAAAAGGGAGGCCACGAATCCATCCGTCCAGATATTAATCCGAAGGCTAGAGCGATGGCACTTGGATTTATCCTATTGGACTCCGACAGGTAGTCAAGAAAGAACGAAAAAGGCAGGCCTTGAATCCTTCTGACTGAATCAAAATTCTCGAGCTAGAGGGGTGGCATAAGGATTCGTCCGAACGGACCAAACCATGGATGGGAACAACCTGACAAGGACCGGTAGTCTAGAAAGAATGGAAAAGGGTGGCACCTGGATTCGTCAAAACGGACCGAACATTGGATGGGAACAACTGGACTCCGACCGGTAGTCTAGAAAAGAAGGAAAAGGGATGCCGTGAATCCGTCAGTCAGGATCAGAATTCAAGAGCTTGAGGGGTGGCACCATGATTCATCTGAATGGACCGAACTTTGGATAGGAACATCTAGACTCCGTCCGGCAGTCTAGAAAGAATGGAAATGGGATGCCTTGAATCGATCCGTCCAGATAGGAATTCAAAGGCGAGAGGGGTGGCACCTGGATTCGTCCGAATGGATCGAGCTTTGCATGGGAACATCTAGACTCTGACTGGTAGTCTGGAAAGTATGCGAAAGGGAGGCCTCGAATCCGTCCGTCTGGATAGGAATTCATAGGCGAAAGCGGTGGCACCAGGATTCGTCCGAACAGACCAAACCTTGGATAGGAACATCTAAATCCGACCGGAAGTCAAGAAAGATTGGAATTAGGTGGCCTTGAATCCATCTGTCCAAATAGGAATTCCATGGCGAGAGGGGTGGCACTTGGATTTGTCCGAATGGATGGAACCATGGATGGGAACATCTTGACTCCGACAAGTACTCAAGAAAGAATGGAATAGGAAGGCCTTGAATCCTTCCATCCGAATCAGAATTCAAGTGCTAAAGGGGTGGCACCATGATTCGTCTGAATGGTCCGAACCATGGAAAGGAACATCTCGCCTCAGAATGGCACACTTGAAAGGAACGGGAAAGGGAGGCCTTGACTACGTCGGTTCGGATAGGAATTCAAAGGCGAATGGCTTTGCTCCAAGATTCGTCCGAACGGACCGAACCTTGGATGGGAACATCTAGACTCCGACCAGTAGTCTTGAAAGATTGCAAAAGGGAGGCCTTGAATCCATCCGTCCGGATAGGAATTCAAAGGCGAGAGGGGTGGCACTTGGATTCGTCCGAATGGACAGAACCTTGGATGGGAACATCTTGACTCTAACCGGTCGTCTAGAAAGAATAGAAAAGGGAGGCCATGAATCCTTTCGTCCAGATAGGAATTCAAAAGCTAGAGGGGTGGCACCAGGATTCGATCGAATAGACTGAGCCTTGGATGGGAACATCTAGACTCCAACCGATAGTGTAGAAAGTATGCAAAAGGGAGGCCTTGAATCCATCTGTCTGGATTGGAATTGAAAGTCGAAAGGGGTGGCACATTGATTCGTCTGAACAGACTGAACCGTGGATGGGAACATCATGACTCCGACTGGTAGTCTAGAAAAGATGGAAAAGACGAGAGGGGTGGCTACTAGATTCGTCTGAATGGACCGAGCCTTGGATGGGAACATCTAGACTCCGACCGATTGTCTGGAAAGTATGCAAATGGGAGGCCTTGAATCCGTCCGTCTGGATAGGAATTCAAAGGCGAAAGCGGTGGCACCAGGATTCGTCCGAACGGACCGAACCTTCGATGGGAACATCTAGACTCCGATCTGTAGCCTAGAAAGAATGGAAGAGGGAGGCCTTGAATCTATCCTTCTAGATTAGAATTCGAAGGCGAATGGGGTGGCCCCAGGATTCGTCCGAATGGACTGTGCCTTGGATGGGAACATCTCGACTCCGACCGGTATTCTTGAAATTATGCAAAAGGGAGGCCATGAATCTGTCCGTCTTGATAGGAATTCAAAGCTAATGGGGTGGCACCTGGATTCGTCTGAACTTCCTGAACCTTGGATGGGAACATCTAGAATCCACCGGAAGTCTTGAAAGAAAGGAAAATGGGGGCCTTGAGTCCATCCGTCCAGATTGGAATTGAAAGGCTAGAGGGATGGCACTTGTATTCGTCCGAATGGACCGAACCATGGATGGGAACTTCAACACTCCAAACGGTAGTCGAGAAAGAATGGAAAAGGGAGGCCTTGAATCCGTTCGACAGAATCGGAATTCAAGAGCTAGTGGGGTGGCACAATGATTCGTCCGAACGGACCGAACATTTGATGGGAACATCTAGACATCTACTGGTAGTCTATAAAGTGTGGAAAATGGAGGCATTGAACTTATCTGTCTGGTTAGGAATTCAAAAGCGAGAGGGGTGGCACCAGGATTCGTTCGAACGGACCGAACATTGGATGGGAACGTCTTGACTCTGACCGGTAGTCTAGAGAAGATGGAAAAGGGAGGCCTTGAATACGTTCGTTAGGATCGGATTTCAAGAGCTAGAGGGGTGGCACTAGGATTCGTCCGAACAGACCGAACATTGGATGGTAACATCTTGACTCCTACCGGTAGTCTAGAAAGAATTGAGAAGGGAGGCCTCGAATCCATCCATTCGGATAGGAATTCAATGGCAAGAGGGTTGGCACCTGGATTCGTCCGAATGGACAGAGCCTTGGATGGTAACAATTAGACTCCAACAGGTAGTCTAGAAAGTATGAAAAAGGGAGGCCTTGAATCCGTCCGCTTGGATAGGAGATCAAAGGCGAATGGGGTGGCACCAGGATTCCTCTTAACGGAATGAACCTTTGATAGGAACATCTAGACTCCGATCGGTAGTCTAGAAAGAATGGAAAAGGGAGGCCTTGAATCCATCTGTCTGGATAGGAATTCATAGGCGAGTGGGGTGGCACTTGGATTCGTCCAAATGGACAGAACCACGGATGGGAACATCTTGACTCTGACTAGTAGTTAAGAAAGAATGGAAAAGGGAGGCCTTGAATCCGTCCATCTGAATCAGAATTCTAGTGTTGGAGGGTTGGCACTAGGATTTGTCTGAACGGTCCGAACCATGGATGGGAACATCTAGCCTCATACCGGAACTATTGAATGGAACGGAAAAGAGAGGCCTTGAATACGTCGGTCTGGATAGAATTCAATGGCGAAAGGCTTGGCTCCAGGATTCGTCCGAACGGACCGAACTTTGGATGGGAACATCTAGACTTCGACTTCTAGTCCAGAAAGAATGGAAAAGGGAGGCCTCAAATCCATCTTTTCGGATAGGAATTCAATGGCGAAAGGGGTGGCACCTGGATTCGTCCGAATGGAACGAGTCATGGATGGGAACAACTAGACTCTGACCGGTAGTCAAGAAAGTATGCGAAAGGGAGGCCTTGAATCCGTTCGCCTGGACAGGAATACAAAGGCAAAAATGGTGGCACCAGGACTCGTCCGAACGGACTGAACCTTGGATGGGAACATCTAGACTCTGACTGGTAGTCTTGAAAGAATGGAAAAGGGAGGCCTTGAATCCATTCGTCCGGAGAGGAATTCAAAGGCGAGTGGGGTGGCACTTGGATTCGTCCGAATGGACAGAACCATGGATGGGAACATCTTGACTCTGACTGGTAGTCAAGAATTAATGGAAAAGGGAGGCCTTGAATCCATCCAATTGAATCGGAATTCTAGTGCTAGAGGGTTGGCACCAGGATTCGTCCGAACGGTCTGAACCTTGGATGGGAACATCTACCCTCAGAACGACACAATTGAAAGGAAAAGAAAAGGGAGGCCTTGAATATGTCGGTCCAGATAGGAATTCAAAGGTGAATGGCTTGGCTCCAGGATTCGTCTGAACGGACCGAACCATGGATGGGAACATCTAGACTCCGACCGGTAGTCTAGAAAGAATGGAAAAGGGAGGCCTTGAATCCATCCGTCTCGATAGGAATTCAACGACAAGAGGGGTGGCACTTGGATTCGTCCTAATGGACAGAACCTTGGATGGGAACATCTTGACTCCGATCGATTGTCAAGAAAGAATGGAAAAGGGATGCCTTGAACTCGTCAATTCGAATCGGAATTCAAGTCCTAGAGGGGTGGCACCAGGAATCATCCGAACGTACCGAACCATGGATGGGAACATCTAGCCTCAGACCGGCACTCTAGAAAAGAACGGAAAAGGGTGGCCTTGAATCCGTCGGTCCGGATAGGAATTCAAAGGCGAAAGGGGTGGCACCAGGATTCGTCTGAATGGATCGAACCAGGGATGGGAACATCTAGACACTGATCGGTAGTCTAGAAGGAATGGAAAAGGGAAATCGTGACTCCGTTCGTCTAGATAGGAATTGAATGGTGTGAGGGGAGGCACCAGGATTCCTCCAAACGGAACAAACCTTGGATGGGAACATCTTGACTCCGACCGGTAGTCTAGAAAAGATGGAAATGGGAGGCCATGAATCCGTCTGTCTGTATAGGAATTCAAAGGCGAAAGGCATGGCACCACGATTAGGCTGAAAGGATCGAACCTTGGATGGGAACATCTATATTCCGACTGGTAGTCTAGAAAGAATGGAAAATGGAGGCCTCGAATCCATCCGTCTGGATAGCAATTCGAAGGCGAGAGGGGTGGCACCAGGATTCGTCCGAATGGACCGAGCCTTGGATGGGAACATCTAATCTTCAATTGGTAGTCTGGAAAGTATGTAAACGGGAGGCCATGAGTTCGTCCGTCTGGATTGGAATTCATAGGCGAATGGGGTGGCACAAGGATTCGTCCGAATGGACCGAACTGTGGATGGGAACATCTTGACTCCAGCCGGTAGTCTAGAAAAGATGGAAAAGGTGAGAGGGGTGGCACCAGGATTCGTCCGAATGGAGCGAGCCTAGGATGGGAACATCCAGACTCCGACCGGTTGTCAGGAAAGTATGCGAAAGGGAGGCCTTGAATCCGTCCCTCTAGATAGGAATGCATAGGCAAAAGGAGTGGCACCAGAATTAGTTCGAACGGACCGAACCATGGATGGGAACAGCTAGACTCTGTTCGATAGTCTAGAAAGAATGGAAAAGGGAGGACACGAATCCATCTGTCCAGATAGGAATTTGAAGGCTAGAGCGATGGCACTAGGATTCGTCCGAATGGTCCGAACCGTGGCTGGGAACATCTTGACTCCGACCGCTAGTCTAGAAAAGATGGAAAAGGCGAGAGGGTTGGCACCTGGATTCGTCCGAATGGATCGAGCCTAGGATGGGAACATCTAGACTCTGACCGATGTCAGGAAACTATGCTAAAGGGGGGCCATGAATCCGTCCCTCTGGATAGGAATGCATAGGCAAATAGGGTGGCACAAGAATTAGTCCGAACGGTCCAAACCTTGGATGGGAACATCTAGACTCCATTTGGTAGTCTAGAAAGAATGGAAAAGGGTGGCCGTGAATCTATCCGTCCGGATAGAAATTCAAAGGCAGGAGGGGTGGCACCAGGATTCGTCTAAAAGGACCAAGCCTTGGATGGGAACACCTCGACTCCGACCGGTAGTCTTGAATTATGTAAATGGGAGGCCAGTAATCCATCCGTCCTAATTGGAATTGAAAGGCGAAAGGGGTGGCAGCGGGATTCGTCCGAACGTACCGAACGTTGGATGGCAACATCTTGACTCCGACCAGTAGTCTAGAAAGAATGGAAAAGGGAGGCCACGAATCCATCCGTCTAGATTGGAATTCGAAGGCTAGAGCGGTGGCACGTGGATTCGTTCGAATGGACCGAACCTTCAATGGGAACATCTGCACTTCGACCGGTAGTCATGATATAATGGAAAAGGGAGGCCTTGAATCCTTCCGACTGAATCAGAATTCTTGAGCTAGAGGGGTGGCACAAGGATTCGTCCGAATGGACCGAACCTTGGATGGGAACATCCTGACACGGACAGTAGTCTAGAAAGAATGGAAAAGGGTGGCATCTGGATTCGTCAAAATGGACCGAACAATGGATGGGAACAACTGGACACCGACCGGTAGACTAGAAAAGAAGGAAAAGGGATGCCTTGAATCCGTCAGTCAGGATCGGAATTCAAGAGCTTGAGGGGTGGCACCATGATTCGTTTGAATGGACCGAACTTTGGATGGGAATATCTAGACTCCGACCGGTAGTCTAGAAAGAGTGGAAAAGGGATGCCTCGAATCAATCCATCCAGATAGGAATTCAAAGGTGAGAGTGGTGGCACCTGGATTCGTCCGAATGGACCGAGCCTTGCATGGGAACATCTAGAATCCGACCGGTAGTCTAGAAAGTATGCAAAAGGGAGGCCTCGAATCCGTCCATCTGGATAGGAATTCAAAGGTGAAAGCGGTGGCACTAGGATTCGTCTGAACAGACCAAACCTTGGATGGGAACATCTAAATCCGACCGGTAGTCTAGAAAGATTGGAAATAGGTGGCCTTGAATCTATCCATCCGAATAGGAATTCAATGGCGAGAGTGGAGGCACTTGGATTCGTCCGACTGTACCGAACCTTGGATGGGAACTTCTTTACAACGACTAGTAGTCCAGAAAAGATGGAATAGGCGAGAGGGGTGGCACCTAGATTCGTCTGAATGGACTGAGCCTAGGATGGGAACATCGAGACTCCTTCTGGTACTCTAGAAAGAATGGAAAAGGGAGGCCTTGAATCCATCCGTCCGGATAGGAATTCAAAGGCTAGAGGGGTGGTACTTCGATTCGTTCGAATGGACCGAACCTTGGATGGGAACATCTAGACTCCGACCCGTAGAAAGGAAAAGGGAGGCCATGAATCTATCCGACTGAATCAGAATTCAATAGCTAAGGGGGTGGTGCAAGGATTCGTACGAACGGACCGAACCATTGATGGGAACATCTAGACTCCGACTGGTACTCTTGAAATGAATGGAAAAGGGAAGCCTTGTATCAGTCCGTTCGGATAGGAATTCGAAGGCGAAAGGGGTGGCACCACGATTCGTTTGAACGGACAGAACCATGGATGGGAACATCTAGACACCGACTGGTAGTCTAGAAATAATGGAAAAGAGAGGCCTCGAATCCGTCTGTCTGGATAGGAATTCAAAGGTGTGTGGGGTGGCACCAGGATTCGTCTGAACGAACCGAACCTTGGATGGGAACATCTTGACTCTGACCGGTAGACTAGAAAAGATGGAAAAGAAAGGCTTTCAATCTGTTCGTCTGGAATGGTCAAGAGCTAGTGGGGTGGCACCACGATTCGTCTGAACGGTCCGAACATTGGATGGGATCATCTAGACACCGACCGGTACTCTATAAACGAACGAAAAAGGGAGGCCTTTAATTCGTCCGTCCGTTCGGATAGGAATTCAAAGGTGAAAGTGGTGGCACTAGGATTTGTCAAAACCGACCGAACCATGGATGGGAACATCTATACTCTGACCGGTAGTCTGGAAAGAATGAAAAAGGGAGAGCTTGATTCCATCTGTCCAGATAGGAATTCAAAAGCAAGAGGGGTGGCACCAAGATTTTGTCGAATGGACCAAACCTTGGATGGGAATATTTAGACTCCGACCGGTACTCCAGAAAAGAACGAAAAAGGGAGGCCATGAATCCGTCTGTCAGGATAGGAATTCAAAGGCTAGAGGGGTGGCACTAGGATTCGTCCGAATTGACAGCACCTTGGATGGGAACATCTAGACTCACCTAGTAGTCTAGAAAGATTGGAAAAGGGAGGCCATGAATCCGTCCGTCTGGAAAGGAATTCAAAGGCGAAAGGGGTGGCACTAGGGTTCGTTTGAATGGACCGAACCATGGATGGGAACATCTAGACTCCGACGGGTACTCTAGAAAATAATGGAAAACGGAGGCCTTGAATCCATTCGTCTGGATAGGAATTCAAAGGAGAAAGGAGTGGCACTTGGATTCGTCCAAATGGACCGAACCATGGATGGGAACATCTTGACTCCAACAGGTAGTCTAGAAAGAATGGAAAAGGGAGGCCTTGAATCCATCCGTTCTGATTGGAATTCAAAGGCGAGAGGGGCGGCAACTGGATTCGTCCAAATGGACCGAGCCTTGGATTGGAACATCTAGACTCCGACCAGTAGTCTAGAAAGTATGCAAAAAGGAGGCCATGAATCCGTACGTTTGGATTGGAATTCAAAGGTGAAAGGGGTGGCACCAGTATTCGTCCGAACGGACCGAACCTTCGATGGGAACATCTAGACTCCGACCGATAGCCTAGAATGAATGGAACATGGAGGCCATGAACCCATCCATCTTGATAGGAATTCAAAGGCGAGAGGGTGGCACTTGGATTCGTCTGAATGCACTGAACCATTGATGGGAACATATAGACTCCAACTGGTAGTCATGAAAGAACTGGAAAGGGAGGCCTTGAATCCGTCCGATCAAAATGGAATTCATGAGCTAGAGGGGTGGCACAAGGATTCGTCGGAACGGACCGAACCTTGGATGGGAACATCTAGACTCTGATAGGTACACTAGAAAAGAACGGAAAAGGAAGGCCTTGAATCCCTCCATGACGATAGGAATTCAAAGGCGAAAGGGATGCCACCTGGATTCGTCTGAACGAACCGAACCTTGGATGGGAAAATCTACGCTATGACTGGTAGTCCACAAACAATGGAAAAGGGAGGCCATGAATTCGTTCGTCTGGATTGGAATTCAAAGGTGAGAGGGGTGGCTCCAGGATTCGTCCAAACGGACCGAACCATGGATGGGAACATCTTGACTCTGACCGGTAGTCTAGAAAAGATGGAAAAAGAGAGGCCTTGAATCCGTTCGTCTGGATCGGAATTCAAGAGCTAGAGGGGTGGCACTAGGATTTATCTGAACAGGCCAAACCTTGGATGGGAACATCTAGACATAGACCGGTAGCTTAAAAGGAATGGAAAAGGGAGTGCTTGAATCCATCCGTCCAGATTGGAATTCAAAGGCAAGAGGGGCGGCACTTGGATTCATCTGAATGGACCGACCTTGGATGGGAACATTTGACTCCGACCGGTAGTCAAGAATGAATTGAAAACGGTGGCCTTGAATCCGTCCAACCGAATCGGAATTAAAGAGCTAGAGGGGTGGCATAAGGATTCGTCCGAACGGACCGAACCTTGGATGGGAACATCTAGACACCGACAGGTAGTCTAGAAAGAATGGAAAGAGGTGGCCTCGAATTCGTCCGACCCGATAGGAATTCAAAGGTGTGCGGGGTGGCACTAGGATTCGTCTGAATGGACCGAACATCAAGAATCCAACCGGTAGTCTAGAAAGTATGCATAAGGAAGGCCTTGAATCCGTCTGTCCGGATAGGCATTCGATGGCGAATGGGGTGGCACTTGGATTTGTCAGAATAGACCGAACCTTGGATGGGAACATCTAGACTCCGACCGGTAGTCCAAAAAGAATGGAAAAGGGAGGGCTTGAATCCTTTTGTCTGGATAGGAATTCAAAGTCGAGAGGGGTGGCACTAGGATTCGACCGAATGGACCGAGCCTTGGATGGGAACATCTAGATTCCAACAAGTTGTCTAGAAAGTATGCAAATGGGAGGCCTTCAATCCATCCGTCATGATAGGAATTCAAAGGCGAAAGGGGTGGCACAATGATTTGTCCGAACGGACCGAACCTTGGATGGGAACATCTTGACTCTGACTGGTAGTCTCAAAAAGATGGAAAATCCGAGTGGGGTGGCACCTGGTTTTGTCCGAATGGACTGAGCCTTGGACAGGAACATCTAGACTCTAGGCGGTAGTCTCGAAAAGATGGAAAATGCGAGAGTGGTGGCACCTGGTTTCGTCCGAATGGACCGAGCCTTGGACGGGAAAATCTAGACTCCAACCAGTAGTCTAGAAAGTATGCAAAAGGGTGGCCTCGAATCCGTCTGTCTGGATCGAAATTCAAAGGCGAAAGGGGTGGCACCAGGATTCGTCCGAAAGGACCGAACCTTGGATGGGAACATCTAGACTCGGACCGTTAGTCTAGAAAGAATGGAAAAGGGAGGCCATGAATCCATCCGTCCAGATAGGAATTCAAAAACTAGAGGGGTGGTACTTAGATTCGTCCGAATGGACCGAACCTTGGATGGGAACATTTCGACTCCGACGGTAGTCAAGAAAGAATGGAAAATGGAGGCCATGATTCCGTCCAACTGAATTGGAATTAAAGAGCTAGAGGGGTGGCACAAGGTTTTGTCCGAACAGACCGAACGTTGGATGGGAACATCTAGACACCGACCAGTAGTCCAGAAAGAATGGAAAAGGGAGCCCTTGAATCCATCCGTCCAGATAGGAATTCAAAGGTATGAGTGGTGGCACCAGGATTCGTCCGAATGGACCGAACATTTAGACTCCGACTGGTAGTATAGAAAGTATGCAAACGGGAGGCCTTGAATCTGTCTGTCTGGATAGGAATTCAAAGTCGAAAGGGGTGGCACCAGGATTCATTCAAATGGACCGAACCTTGGATGGGAACATCAAGACTCTGACTGGTAGCCTAGAATGAATGGATAAGGGAGGCCATGAATCCATCCTCCTAGATAGGAATTCAAAGGCGAGTGGGGTGGCACTTGGATTCATCCGAATGCGCCGAACCATGGATGGGAACATATAGAATCTGACCGGTTGTCTAGAAAGAATGGAAAAGGGAGGCCTTGAATCCGATCGATCGAATGGAATTCAAGAGCTAGAGGGGTGGCACATGGATTCGTCTGAACAAATCGAACCATGGATGGGAACTTTTGGACTCCGACCGCTACTCTGGAAGAGAACAGAAAAGGGACGCCTAGAATCCCTCCATTTGGATAGGAATTCAATGGCGAATAGGGTGGCACCTGGATTTGTCCGAACGAACCGAACCTTGGATGGGAACATCTACAGTCCGACTGATAGTCTAGAAAGAATGGAAAAGGGAGGCCTTGAATCCGTCTGTCTGGATAGGAATTCAAAGGCAAAAGGGTGGCACCAGGATTCGTCTGAACGGACCGAACCTTGGATGGGAACATCTAGACTCCGACCGGTAGTCTAGAAAAGATGGAAAAGGGAGGCCTTGAATCCGTCCCTCTGGATAGGAATTCAAGAGCAAGAAGTGTGGCACTAGTATTCGTCTGAACAGACCAAACCTTGTATTGGAACATCTAGACTCCGACCAGTACTCTATGAAAGAACGGAAACGGGTGGCCTTTAACCCGTCCGTCCGGATAGGCATTCGATGGTAGAAGGGGTGGCACTAGGATTCATCAGAACAGTCCGAACCTTGGATGGGAACATCAAGACTCCGATCGGTAGTCTAAAAAGAATGGAAAAGTGAGGGCTTCAATCCATCTGTCCGGAAATGAATTCAAAGGCGAGAGGGGTGGCACAAGGATTTGTCCGAATGGACCGCACCATGGATGGGAACATCTCGACTTGACAGGTAGTCTGGAATGATTGGAAATGGGTGGCCTTTAATCTGTCCGTCTTGATAGGTATTCAAAGGCGAAAGGGGTGGCACCAGGATTCGTCCAAATGGACCGAACCATGGATGGGAAAATCTGGATTCCGACTGGTACTCAAGAAAAGAACAGAAAAGGGAGGCCTTGAATCCGTCCGTCTGGATAGGAATTCAAACACGAAAGGGGTGGCACAAGGATTCGTCCGAACGGATCGAACCATGAATGGGAACTGTAGACACCCCGATTTTGAGGTAACCCGGAAATGAGTATCCTAATGTTGCTTTGGATGTGATCAGCCATTAAACCTAGCCCCAAGCCTATTAGCAAGCCAGAACCCAGAAATCTGTGAGGTAGCTGGGCGCACCAAGGTGGCG
>JAMKQA010003911.1:0-25240 GCA_024699735.1 Posidonia australis
AGCAAGGGGAACCACGTTAAATCCTTGGGTGTTTGCGTGATTGATCTCTTGGCATTTCTTCTCCTTGGTGGCAATTCGTTTCTAGGCATGTGGCTGGACAACTCCTCTTCTACTCGAATTTTCTCCTCATTCCACTTGTTGATTTCATTTGGATTCATATAACACATCGAGAGTGAACCGAGTCGTTATAGGAGCTCAAGAAATGGCTTAGAACCACCGAGTGTGAACCGAGTCATTGCCAATGCTCATGCAATGGCTCGGAACCGCCAAGTGTGAACCGAGTCGTTGCTGGTGCTCAAGCAACAGCTCGAAACCTCCAAGTGTGAATCAAGTCACAGCTGATTCTTTGTCAACGGCTCGGAACAGCCAAGAGTGAACCGAGTCGTTGCTTGTGCTCAAGCAAGGACTCGAAACGCCAAGTGTGAACCGAGTAGTTGCTGGTGCTATGCCAATGGCTCGAAAGCGTCGAGTGTGAACAAGGTCGCAGCTGGTGCTCAAGCAACGACTCAAAACTGCCAATTGTGAACCGAGTCATTGCCGGTGCTCAGGCACCAGCTTGAAACTGTCAAGTGTGAATGAAGTCGCTACTAGTGCTCATGCAATGGCTCAATATGGCCAATAGTGAACCGAGTCGTTGCTGACACTCGAGCAATGGCTCAAGACTAGCATGAGTGAATCGAGTGTGAACGAAGATTGTACCGATGCTTAGGCAATGGCATAGAACCGCCACGAGTGAACCGAGTCGTTGTCGGTGCTCAGACAACAGCTTGAAACCGTCAAGTGTGAATGAAGTCACTACTGGTGCTCATGCAATGGCTCAATACGCCAAGATTGAACTGAGTCATTGCTGACACTCGAGAACGGTTCAAGACCAGCATGAGTGAACCTAGTCGCTGCTAGTGCTCATGCAACGGCTCAGAACCACGGAGAGTGAACTGAGTTGTTGTTGGTGCCCAAGCAATGGATCGGACTTGCAAATAGTGAACCGAGTAGCTACAAGTACTCAAGAAACGACACTGAACCACCAAGAGTGAATTGAGTTGTTGCCAATGCTCAAGCAATGGCTCGGAATAGTCAAGAGTGAACCGAGTCGTTTCTAGTGCTCAAGCAATGGCTCAGAATTGCTGAGAGTGAACCGAGTCACTATTAGTGATCTTGCAATGGCTCGGAATTCACCGAGAGTGAACCAAGACATTTTTGGTGCTCTGGTAACATCTCAGAACTACTGAGAGTGAACGAAGTCACTGCCGGTGCTGAGGCAATGGCTCGGAACTCACGAGAGTGAACTGAGTCGCTGCAGGTGCTCAAGCATTGGCTCGGAATGACTGAGAGTGAACCGAGTAGCTACTAGTGCTCTAGCAACAGCTCGGAACCGTCGTGAGTTAACCGAGTCGTTGCTGGTGCTCATGCAATCGCTCAAGACCGCTGAGAGTGAACCGAGTCACTACTGGTGCTCAAGCGATAGCTCAAAATAGCCGAGAGTGAACTGAATCATTGTTAGTGCTCATACAACAGCTTGAAACCGCCACGAGTGAACCAAGTCATTGACGATGCTCACGTAACGGCTAGGAACCGCCAAGAGTGAACTGAGTCATCGCCGGAGCTCAGGCAGCGCCTCGGAACCGTCGATAGTGAACCTAGTAACTTTTGGTGATCAGGCAATGGCTCGGAACTGCTGAGAGTGAACTGAGTAGCTACCAGTGCTCTAGCATTGGCTCGGAACGATTGAGAGTGAACTGAGTCGCTGCTAGTGCTCAAGCAATGGCTCGAAATCACTGAGAGTGAACCGAGTCATTGCTGGGGCCCAAGCAATGGCGTGGAACTGTCGAAAGTGAATCGCGTCGTTGTTGGTGCTCGGCAATGGCTCAAAACTGGCTAGAGTAAACCAAGTCACTGTTGATGCTGAGGCAATGGCTCGGAACTACCGAGAGTGAACTGAGTCACTACCAATGCTTAGGCAACCACCTGGAACCGTCGAGAGTAAACCGAGTCGATGTAGGAGCTTAGGAAAGGGCTTAGAACCATTGAGAGCGAACCGAGTCGTTGTCGGTGCCTAGGTAACGACTCGGACCCGAAATAGTGAACCGAGTGGCTGCCAGTACTCAGGCAACGGCACAGAACTGCCGAGAGTGAACAAAGTTGTTGTCGGTGCATGGGCAACGGCTCGGAACCGTCGAGAGTGAACCGAGTCGTTGCTAGTGCTCAAGCAACAGCTCGGAACTACCAAGAGTGAACCGAGTCACTACTAGTGAACCAAGAGTGAACCGCCGTGAGTGAACGAATACGTTGCTGCTGCTCTTGCAACATCTCGGAACTGCCGAGAGTGGAGGAAGTCACAACTGGTGGTAAGGCAATGGCTCAGAACAGCCGAGAGTGAACTTAGTTGTTGCCAGTGCTCAAGCATTGGCTCAGAAATACTATGAGTGAACCGAGTAGCTACCAGTGCTCTAGCAATGGCTCGAAACGCCAAGTTAGAATTGAGTCGTTGCTGGTGCTCAGGCAATGGCTCGAAAGCGTCGAGTGTGAACAAGGTCACAACTAGTGCTCAGGAAATAGCTCGGAACCTCCAAGTGTGAACCGAGTCGTTGCTAGTGGTCAGGCAATGGCTCGAAACCGATGAATGTGAACTAAGTCACTACCGGTGCTCAAGCAATGGCTTGGAATCACCAAGAGTGAACCGAGTCATTGTCGGTGCTCAGGCAATGGCACAAAACCGCCAGAGTGAACCAAGTCGCTGCCGGTGCTCAGGCAATAGCTTATAATAGTTGAGAGTAAACTGAGTCGTTGTCGGTGCTCATGCAACAGCTCGAAACCGTCGATAGTGAACCCAGTAACTAATGGAGCTCAGGCAATGCCTCAGAACCGCTGAGAGTGAACCGAGTCCCTGCGGCGCTCAGGCAATGGGTCAGAACTGCTGAGAGTGAACTGAGTCGTTGCTGGTGCTCACGCAACAGCTCGAAACTACCGATAGTGAACCTAGTAGCTACTGGTGCTCAAGCAATGGCTTGGAACTGTCAGTAGTGAACCTAGTAGCTACAAGTGCTCAGGCTAATGCTAGGAACTGTCGAGAGTGAACCGAGTCATAGCTGGTGCTCAGGCAATGGCTCAAAACTGTTGAGAGTGAACTGAGTCATTGCTGGTGCTCAGGTAATAGCTTGAAACCACTAATAGTTAATCTAGTTGCTACTGGTGCTCAAGCAACAGCTCAGAAACGTCGATAGTGAACCGAGTATATACCGGTGCTCAAGCGGCGCCTCATAACCGTTGAGAGTGAATTGAGTCACTACCGATGCTCAAGCAACGGCTCAGAACCGCAAAGAGTAAACCGAGTTGCTGCTAGTGCTCGGGCAACGACTCAGACTTGCCGAGAATGAACAGAGTCGTTGTCGGTGCTAATGCAACGGCTCAAAACCGCCGAGAGTGAACAAAGTCTTTGACGGTGCTCATGCAATGGCTCAAAACCACCACGAGTGAACTGAGTTGTTGCCAGTGGTCAGGAAATGGCTCAGAACTGTCAAGAGTAAACCGAGTCGTTGTTGGTGCTCAGGCAACAGCTCAAAATTGCCATGAGTAAACCAAGACACAGCTGATGCTTCGGCAATGGCTCAGAACTGCCAAGAGTGAATAGAGTTGTTGCCGCTACTCATGCAGCGGCTTTAGACCTTCGAGAGGAACCTAGTCGTTGCTACTGCTTAGGGAATGGCTCGGAACCGCCAAGAGTGAATGGAGTCATTGCAGATGCTCAGGCAATAGCTTGGAACCATCGAGAGTTAACCAAGTGGCTACGAGTGCTCAGGCAACGGCTCAGAACCACCAAGAGTGAACGGAGCCGTTGACGGTGATCAGGTAATGGCTCCACCCTACGGAGAGTGAACCAAGTAGTTGCCGGTACTCAGGCAATGGCTCAAAACCATTGAAAGTGAACCGAGTTGTTGCTGGTGCTCAATTAGTGGCTCGAAACTGTTGAGAGTGAACGGAGTCGCTGCTAGTGCTCAGGCAACAGCTCGAAATTGCCGAGAGTGAACCAAGACATTGCTGGTGCTCTGGCAACATCTCAGAACTGCTAAGAGTTAACCAAGTCACTGTCAGTGCTGAGGCAATGGATCTGAACTGCCGAGAGTGAACTGACTCACTACCGTTGCTCAAGCATCGACTCGGAGCTACCGATAGTGAACTAAGTCACTAGCAGTGCTCAAGCGACAGCTCGAAACCGCTTAGAGTAAACCAAGTTGTTGTTGGTGCTCAGGCAATGGCACGGAACCATTAAGTGTGAATCGAGTAATTACTGATGCTCAAGAAACGATTCGGAACTGCCGAGAGTGAACTTAGTCACTGCAAGAGCTCAGGTAATGGCTCGGAACTACTGAGTGTGAACAGAGTCACTGCCGATGCTTAGGCAATGGCTCAGAACATCCAAGTGTGAACCGAGTCATTGCTGGTGCTCAGGAAACGGCTCGAAAACAACGAATGTGAACCAAGTCGCAACCGGTGCTCAGGCAACTGCTACGAACAACCATGAATGAACCGAGTCGTTGCCAGTGCTCAAGCAACGGCTCGAAACCGCCGATAGTGAACCTAGTAGCTACTGGTGCTCAGGCGACGGCTCGAAACCGTCGAGAGTAAATCAATTCACTATTGATGCTCAAGCAACAGCTCAGAACTGTTGAGAGTGAACCGAGTCGCTGCCGGTGCTCAGGCAATGGCTCAGAACAGTCGAGTGGGAACTGAGTCATTGTCGGTGCTCATGCAACAGCTTGAAACCATTGAGAGTGAACCATGTCGTTGACGGTGCTCATGCAATGGCTCCGAACTGTCAATAGTGAACCAAGTCACTGCTAGTTCTTTGGCAACGACTCATAATCATCGAGAGTGAACCAAGATATTGCTGGTGCTCTAGCAACATGTTTGAACAGCGAAGAGTGAATTAAGTCACTACCGGTGCTGTGGCAATGGCTTAGAACCACTGAGAGTTAACCGAGTCGCTGTCGATGCTCAGGTAATGGCTCAGAAACATCGAGAGTGAACTAATTCACTGCTGGTGCTCAAGCATCAACTCGGAATTGCCGAGAGTGAACTAAGTCGCTGCCAGTGCTCATGCAATGGCTCGAAACCGTCGATTCTGAACCTTGTAACTTCTGGAGCTCAGGCAATGCCTTAGAACCACTGAGAGTGAATTGAGTCACTGTCGGTGCCCAAGCAGTAGCTAAGAACGACTAAGAGTGAGCTAAGTCATTGTTGGTGCTCAGGAAACAGCTCAAAACCGCCAATAGTGAGCCTAGTTGCTACTGGTGCTCAAGAAATGGCTCGATAGCACTGATAGTGTACCTAGAAGCTTCAGGTGCTCAAGCAATGGCTCAGAATCATTAAGAGTGAACAGAGTCATAGCCGGTGCTCCGACAATGGCTTAGAACTGCAGAGAGTGAACTGAGTCGTTGTTGGTGCTCAGGCAATAGCTCAAAATCGCCGATAGTGAACGTAGTAGCTATTGGTGCTCAAGAAACAACTTGGTACCACCGAAAGTGAACGTAGAAGCTTTAGTCGCTCAGGCTATGGCTCGGAACCATTGAGAGTGAACCGAGTCATAGCGGGTGCTTAGGCAACGACTCAAAACCGCCGAGAGGGAACTGAGTCGTTGCTGGTGCTCAGGCAACAGCTTGAAACTGCCGATAGTGAAGCTAGTAGCTACTAGTGCTCAAGAAATGGCTCAGAACCGTCAAGAGTGATCCGAGTCACTACCGATGCTCAGGCAATGACTCAGCACCGTCGAGAGTGAACCGAGTCATTGCCAGTGCTCAAGCGATTGCTCGGAACAACTGAGAGTGAACTGAGTCGTTGTCAGAGGTCATGTAGCAGCTCAAAACCGTCGAGAGTGAACCAAGTCCTTGACAGTGCTCATGCAACAGTTCAGAACCGCCAAGAGTGAATCGAGTCAATGCCAGTGCTCAGGAAATGGCTCAGAACAACTGAAAGTTAACCGAGTCGTTCTTGGTGCTTAGGCAACAGCTCGAAATCACCAAGAGTAAACCAAGTCACTTTTGATGCTCAGGCAATGACTCAGAACCGCCAAGAGTGAACCGAGTCATTACTACTGCTCATACAGCTGCTTCAGACAACTGAGAGGAGCGAAGTCACTACTGGTGCTCAAGCAACTGCTAGGAACCTCCAAGAATGAACGGAATCATTGCAGAGGCTCAAGCAATAGCTCAGAACTGCCGAGAGTGAACTAAGTCACTGTCAGTGCTCTGGCAACGGCTTGGAACCACTGAGAGTGAACGAAGTCGTTGACAGTAATTAGGTAATGGCTCAACCCCACGGAGAGTGAACCAAGTAGCTGTTGGTACTCAAGCAACGGCTCGAAACCACAAAGAGTGAACCTAGTTGTCGTCGGTGCTCAAGTAGTGGCTCGGAACTGTCGAGAGTGAACCGAGTTGCTGCTAGTGCCCAGGCAACGGCTCTGAATCGTCGAGAGTGAACCTAGACATTGTTGGTGCTCTAGCAACATCTCAGAACCACTAAGAGTGAACCAAGTCGTTGTCGGTGTTGAGGTAATGGCTCAGAACCGTCGGGAGTGAACCGAGTCACTGTCAGTGCTCAAGCATCAGCTCGAAACCGTCGAGAGTGAACAAAGTCTTCGACGGTGCTCATGCAACGGCTCAAAACCACCACGAGTGAACTGAGTTGTTGCCAGTGCTCAGGAAATGGCTCGGAACTGTCGAGAGTAAACCGAGTCCTTGTTGGTGCTCAGGCAACTGCTTGAAATTGCCATGAGTAAACCAAGACACAGCCGATGCTCCGGCAATGGCTCGGAACCACCAAGAGTGAATAGAGTTGTTGCCGCTACTCATGCAGCGGCTTTAGACCTTCGAGAGGAACCTAGTCGTTGCTACTGCTTAGGCAATGGCTCGGAACCGCCAAGAGTGAACGGAGTCATTGCAGATGCTCAAGCAATAGCTTGGAACCGTCGAGAGTCAACCAAGTGGCTACGAGTGCTCAGGCAACGGCTCAAAACCACCAAGAGTGAACGGAGCCGTTGACGGTGATCAGGTAATGGCTCCACCCTACGGAGAGTGAACCAAGTAGTTGTCGGTACTCAGGCAATGGCTCAAAACCATTGAAAGTGAACCGAGTTGTTTCCGGTGCTCAGTTAGTGGCTCGAAACTTTTGAGAGTGAACTGAGTCGCTGCTAGTGCTCAGGCAACAGCTCGGAATTGCCGAGAGTGAACCAAGACATTGTTGGTGCTCCGGCAACATCTCAAAACTGCTAAGAGTTAACCAAGTCACTGTCAGTGCTGAGGCAATGGATCTGAACTGCCAAGAGTGAACTGACTCACTACCATTGCTCAAGCATCGACTTGGAGCTGCCGATAGTGAACTAAGTCACTACCAGTGCTCAAGCGACAGCTCGAAACCGCTTATAGTAAACCAAGTTGCTGTTGGTGCTCAGGCAATGGCACGGAACCACTAAGTGTGAATCGAGTAATTACTAATGCTCAAGCAACGATTCGGAACTGCTGAGAGTGAACCGAGTCACTGCAAGAGCTTAGGTAATGGCTCGGAACTACTGAGTGTGAACAGAGTCACTGCCGATGCTTAGGCAATGGCTCGGAACATCCAAGTGTGAACCGAGTCATTGCTGGTGCTCAGGAAACGGCTCGAAAACAACGAATGTGAAC
Organism: Posidonia australis; assembly: GCA_024699735.1. Taxonomy (NCBI): domain Eukaryota; kingdom Viridiplantae; phylum Streptophyta; class Magnoliopsida; order Alismatales; family Posidoniaceae; genus Posidonia; species Posidonia australis. The sequence goes on from JAMKQA010003911.1 coordinate 7,674, forward strand.
CAAGTCGCAACCAGTGCTCAGGCAACGGCTACGAACAACTATGAATGAACCGAGTCGTTGCCAGTGCTCAAGCAACGGCTCGAAACCGCCGATAGTGAACCTAGTAGCTACTAGTGCTCAGGCGACGGCTCGAAACCGTCGAGAGTAAATCAATTCACTATTGATCCTCAAGCAACAGCTCAGAACTGTTGAGAGTGAACCGATTCGCTGCTAGTGCTCAGGCAATGGCTCAGAACAACCGAGTGGGAACTAAGTCATTGTCGGTGCTCATGGAATGGCTTGAAACCATTGAGAGTGAACCATGTCGTTGACGGTGCTCACGCAATGGCTCGGAACTGCCAAGAGTGAACCAAGTCACTGCTAGTTCTTTGGCAACGACTCATAATCGTCGAGAGTAAATCAAGATGTTGATGGTGCTCTAGCAACATCTCTGAATAGCCAAGAGTGAATTAAGTCACTACCGATGCTGAGGCAACGGCTCAGAACCACCGAGAGTTAACTGAATCGCTGTTAGTGCTCAAGTAATGGCTCTGAAACGTCGAGAGTGAACTAATTCGCTGCTGGTGCTCAAGCATCAGCTCAGAATTGCCGAGAGTGAACTAAGTCACTGCCAGTGCTCATGCAATGGCTCGAAACCGTCGATTCTGAATCTTGTAACTTCTAGAGCTCAGGCAATGCCTTAGAACCACTGAGAGTGAATTGAGTCGCTGTCGGTGCCCAAGCAGTAGCTAAGAACGACTAAGAGTGAGCTAAGTCATTGTTGGTGCTCAGGAAACAGCTCAAAACCGCCAATAGTGAGCCTAGAAGCTACTGGTGCTCAAGAAATGGCTCGATAGCACTGATAGTGTACCTAGAGGCTTCAGGTGCTCAAGCAATGGCTCAGAATCATTAAGAGTGAACAGAGTCATAGCCGGTGCTTCGGCATTGGCTTAGAACTGCAGAGAGTGAACTAAGTCGTTGTTGGTGCTCAGGCAATAGCTCAAAATCGCCGATAGTGAACGTAGTAGCTATTGGTGCTCAAGAAACAACTCAGTACCACCGATAGTGAACGTAGAAGCTTTAGGCGCTCAGGCTATGGCTCGGAACCATTGAGAGTGAACCGAGTCATAGCGGGTGCTTAGTCGTTGTCAGAGGTCATGTAGCAGCTCAAAACCGTCGAGAGTGAACCATGTCCTTGACAGTGCTCATGCAACAGTTCAGAACCGCCAAGAGTGAATCGAGTCAATGCCGGTGCTTAGGAAATGGCTCAGAACAACTGAAAGTTAACCGAGTCGTTCTTGGTGCTTAGGCAACAGCTCGAAATCACCAAGAGTAAACCAAGTCACTTTTGATGCTCAGGCAATGACTCAGAACCGCCAAGAGTGAACCGAGTCATTGCTACTGCTCATACAGCTGCTTCAGACCACTGAGAGGAGCGAAGTCACTATTGGTACTCAAGCAACTGCTAGGAACCTCCAAGAATGAACGGAATCATTGCAGAGGCTCAAGCAATAGCTCAGAACTGCCGAGAGTGAACTAAGTCACTGTCAGTGCTCTGGCAACGGCTCGGAACCACTGAGAGTGAACGGAGTCGTTGACAGTAATTAGGTAATGGCTGAACCCCACGGAGAGTGAACCAAGTAGCTGTTGGTACTCAAGCAACGGCTCGAAACCACTAAGAGTGAACCTAGTTGTCGTCGGTGCTCAAGCAGTGGCTCGGAACTGTCGAGAGTGAACCGAGTTGCTGCTAGTGCCCAGGCAACGGCTCTGAATCGTCGAGAGTGAACCTAGACATTGTTGGTGCTCTAGCAACATCTCAGAACCACTAAGAGTGAACCAAGTCGTTGTCGGTGTTGAGGTAATGGCTCAGAACCGTCGAGAGTGAACCGAGTCACTGTCGGTGCTCAAGCATCGGCTCGAACCCGCCGATAGTGAGCCAAGCAACAGCACAAAACCGCTAAGAGTGAATCGAGTCATTATCGATGCTCAAGCAATGGCTCAGAACAGCCAAGTGTGAATCGAGTCATTGTTGGTGCTCAAGCAACGGCTCAAAAACACCAAGAGTGAACTGAGTCGTTGTCGGTGCTCAAGCAACGGCATGGAACCAACGAAAGTGAATCAAGTGATTGTTGGAGCTCAAGCAACAGCTCGTAACTGCCTAGAGTGAACGAAGTCACTATGGACGCTGAGACAATGGCACAGAATAGCCGAGAGTGAATGGAGTCGTTGTCGGTGCTCAAGCAATGGCCCAAAACTGTCGAGAGTGAACCGAGTCACTGTAGGAGCTCAAGTAAGGGCTTTGAACCACAGAGTGTGAACCGAGTCGCTGTCGATGCTCAAGCAATGGCTCGAAATTGCCAAGTGTGAACCAAGTCGTTGCCGGTGCTCGTGCAACGGCTCGAAAACGCCGAATGTGAACCAAGTCACTGCCCGTGCTCTAGCAATGGCTACGAACAGCCATGAGTGTACCGAGTCGTTGCTAGTGCTCAAGCAACGGCTCGGAACCGCCGATAGTGAACCTAGTTGCTACTGGTGCTCAGGCAATGGCTCGGAATCGTCGAGACTGAACTAAGTCACTACCGATGCTCAAGCAATGGCTCAGAAATGCCGAGAGTGAATTGAGTTGCTGCCAGTCCTCAGGCAATGGCTCAGAACAACCGAGAGTGAACTGAGTCATTGTCGGTGCTCATGCAACGGCTCGAAACCATCGAGAGTGAACCAAGTCATTGATGGTGCTCACGCAACGACTCAGAACTGTCGAGAGTGAACGAAGTCACTGCTAGTGCTCTGGCAACGGCTCGGAATCGTCGAGAATGAACCAAGACTTTGCTGATGCTTCGGTAACATCTCAGAACTGCCGAGAGTGAACAAAGTCACTGCCAGTGCTGACGCAATGCCACGGAACCGTCGAGAGTGAACTGAGTCATTGCTGGTGCTCAAGCATCAGCTCGGAATCACCAAGAGTGAACTAGGTTGCTGCTAGTGCTCATGCAATGGCTAGAAACTACCGAGAATAAACCAAGTTGCTGCCGATGCTCAGGCAACAGCTCGGAACCGCCTAGAGTGAACCGAGTCATTACTGATGATCAGGCAACGGCTCGGAACTACTGAGAGTGAATTGAGTTTTTGCTAGTGCTCATGAAACGGCTCGAAATCACCAAGAGTGAACCGAGCCAATGCCCGTGTCCAAGCAACGGCTTGGAACCGCTAACAATGAACTAATTCGCTACCACTTCTCAAGCAACGGCTCGAAACCACTAAGAGTAAACCAAGATGCTTCTGGTGCTCAGGCAATGGCATGAGACTGCTAAGAGTGAATCAGGTAATTATCGATGCTCAGGCAACAGTTCGGAATAACCGAGTGAACTGAGTCACTGCCAATGCTCAGGCAACGGCTCGAAATCACCGAGTGTGAACCGAGTTGTAGCCAGTGCTCAAGCAATAGCTTGGAAGCGTCGAAGATGAATCTAGTCATTGTTGGTGCTCAGGCAACGGCTCGCAACTGCCTAGAGTGAACCAAGTCACTATGGATGTTGAGACAATGGCTCGAAACTACCGAGAGTGAACTGAGTTGCTGCCGGTGAGTGAACAAATGCACATCCTCCCGCCTTCGAGTTCCTATTCGTACGGACTCACTCAAGGCACTTCCTCTCGCCTTCGAGCTCCTATCCGGACGAACGGACTCAAGGCACCTCCTCTCACCTTTGAGTGCAAATCCGGACGGACAGACTCAATGCATCTCCTCTCGACTTCGAGTTCCTATCCAGACAAATGAATCCAAGGCAATTCCTCTCACCTTCGAGTTCCTATCCGGACAGATGGACTCAAGGCACCACCTCTCGCTGTCGAGTTCCTATCTAGACAGACGAATTCGACGCACCTCTGCTCGCCATCGAGTTCCTATCCAGAGGGAAAGACTCCAGGCACCTCCCCTCGCCTTCGAGTTCCAATCTGGACGGACGGACTCAAGGCACTTCCTGTCGTCTTCGAGTTCCTATCCAGACGAACGGACTCAAGGCACTTCCTCTCGCCATTGATTTACTATCCGGACGGACTCAAGGCACTTCCTCTCGCCTTCGAGTTCCTATCCGGACAGACTGACTCAAGGAACCTTCTCCCGCCTTCAAGTTCCTATATGGATAGATGGATTCTAGACACTTCCAGCTGCTTTCTAGTTCTTGTCCGAACGGACAGATTCAAGGCACCTCCTCTCACCTTCAAGTTCCTATCCGGACAGACAGATTCAAGGCACCTCCTCTCGCATTCAAGTTCCTATCCGGACGAACGGAATCAAGGCACCTCCTCTCACCTTCGAATTCTAATACGGACAGACGATCTCAAGGCACATCCTCCCACCTTTGAGTTATTATTCCTACGGACTGAATCAAGGCACTTCCTCTCGACTTCGAGCTCCTATCCAGACAGACGGACTCAAGGCACCTCCTCACGCCTTCGAGTTCCTATCCGGATGGATGGACTCAAGCCAGATCCTCTCACCTTTGAGTTCCTGTACGGACAGACGGACTCAAGGCACCACCTCTCGCCTTTGAGTTCCTATCCAGACGAATGGACTCAAGGCACCTCGTCTCGCCTTCGACTTCCTATACGGATGGACGGACTCAAGGCACCTCCTCTCACCTTCGAGTTCCTATCCGGATGGATGGATTCAAGGCACCTCGTCCCGCCTTCGAGTTCCAATACAGACGAACGGACTCAAGGCACTTCTTCCCCCTTTCGAGTTCCTATCTGGATGAACGGACTCAAGGCACCTCCCCTCGCCATCGAGTTCCTATCCAGACAGCTGGATCCAACGCACCTATGCTTGCCTTCGAGTTCCTATCCAGATAGAAAGACTCCAGGCACCACCCCTCACCTTCGAGTTCCAATCCAGACGGACGGACTCAAGGCACCTCCTCTCACCTTCAAGATCCTATTCGGACAGACGGACTCAAGGCACTTCCTCTAGACATTGAGTTCCTATCCAGACGGACAGACTCAAGGAAATTCCTCCCGCCTTCGAGTTCCTATCTGGACGGACTGACTCAAGGCACCTCCTCTCTCCATCAAGTTCCAATTCGGACGGATGAACTCAAGGCACCTCCTCCCGCCTTCGAGTTCCTATTTGGACAGACTGACTCAAGCCACCTCCTCTCTCCATCGAGTTCCAATCCAGACGGATGAACTCAAGGCACCTCCTCCCGCCTTCGAGTTCCAATATGGACAGACGGATTCAAGACACTTCCACTTGCCTTCGAGTTCTTATCCAGACAGACAGATTCAAGACACCTCCTCTGGCCTTCGAGTTCCTATCCGGATGGACGGATTCAAGGCATCTCCTCTCGCCTTCGAGTTCCTATATGGACGGACGGAATCAAGGCACCTCCTGTCAACTTCAAATTCAAATCCAGACAGACAGACACAAGGCACTTCCTCCCGCCTTCGAGTTCCTATTCGTACGGACTGACTCAAGGCACTTCCTCTCGCCTTTGAGCTCTGATCCAGACGAATGGATTCAAGGCACCTCCTCTCGCCTTTGAGTTCCTATACGGACGGATGGACTCAAGGCAGATCCTCTCACCTTAGAGTTCCATTCCGGACGGACAAACTCAAGGCACCACCTCTCGCCTTTGAGTTCCTATCCAGACGGATGTACTCAAGGCACCTCGTCTCACGATCGACTTCCTATCCGGATGGATGGACTCAAGGCACCTCCTCTCGCCTTCGAGTTCCTATCCGGACGGATGGACTCAAGGCACCTCCTCTCGCCTTCGAGATCCTATCCAGATGGACAGACTCAAGGCACTTCCTCTCCCTTTCGAGTTCCTATCCGGATGAATGGACTCAAGGCACTTCCTCTCGCCTTCAAGTTCCAATCCAGACAGTCGGACTCATGGCACCACCTCTCGCCATCGAGTTCCTATCCAGACGGACGGACTCGAGGCACCACCTATTGCCTTCGAGTTCCTTTCAAAACAGACGAAATAACGGCACCTCCTCTCACCTTCAAGTTCCAATCTGGACGGAGGTACTCATGGCACCACCTCTCGCCTTCGAGTTCCAATCCGGACGGACTGTCTCAAGGCACCACCTCTTACCTTTGAGTTCCTATCCAGACCGACGAATTCAAGGTGCCTCTTCTTGCCTTCGTGTTCCTATTTGGATAGATGGATCCGAGGCACTTCCTCTTGCCATCGAGTTCCAATCCAGACGGACAGACAAAAGGCACCTCCTCTCGCCATCGAGTACCTATACAGACGGACAGATTAAAGTCACTCGTCTCGCCTTCGAGTTCCTACCCAAATAGACGGACTCAGGGCACCACATCTCGCCTTCGAGTTCCTATCTGGACGGACAGACTCAACGCACTTCCTCATGCCTTCGAGTTCCTATCCGAACGAACAAACTCAGGGCACCTCCTCCCACCTTTGAGTAAAAATCCAGACGGACAAACTCAATGCACCTCCTCTCGACATCGAATTCCTATCCGGACAGATGGATCCAAGGCACTCCCTCTAGCCTTCGAGTTCCTATTCGGACGGATGGACTCAAGCAACCTCCTCTAGCCGTCGAGTTCCAATCCGGACAAACGGACTCGAGGCACCTCCTCCTGCCTTCGAGTTCCTATATGGACAGACGAATTCAAGACACTTCCACTCGCCTTCAAGTTCTTATCCGGACGGACAGATTCAAGGCACCTCCTCTCGCCGTCACGTTCCAATCTGGACGGACGGATTCAAGGCACCTCCTCTTGCCTTCGAGTTCTTAACCGGACATACGAAATAAAGGCACCTCCTCTCGCCTTCGAATTCCAATTCGGACAGACGGACTCAAGGCACTTCCTCCGGCCTTGGATTTCCTATTCGTATGGACTGACTCAAGGCACTTCCTCTCGCCTTCGAGCTCCAATCATGATGGACAGACTCAAGGCACCACCTCTCGCCTTCGAGTTCCTATCCGGACGGACGGACTCAAGGCAGATCCTCTCACCTTCGAGTTCCTATCCGGACGGACGGACACAAGGCACCTCCTCTTGCCTTCGAGTTCCTATCCAGACGGATGGACTCAAGATAGATCCTCTCACCTTCAAGTTCCTATCCGGACGGACGGACTCAAGGCACCACCACTTGCCTTTGAGTTCCTATCCAGACGGATGGACTCAAGGCACCGCATCTCGCCTTCGACTTCCTATCCGGATGGACGGACTCTAGGCACCCCCTCTTGCCATCGAGTTCCTATCCAGACGGATGGACTCAAGGCAACACCTCTCGCCTTCGAGTTCCTATCCAGACGGACGGACTCAAGGCACTTCCTCTTCCTTTCGAGTTCCTATCCAGACGAATGGACTCAAGGCACTTCCTCTCGCCTTTATGATCATATTCGAATTGATATAATCAAGGCACCTCCTCTCGACTTTGAGTTCCAATCCGGAAAGACGGATCCAAGGCACTTCCTCTTGCCTTCAAGTTCCTATCCAGACGGATGGACTCAAGGCACCTCTTCTCGCCGTCGAGTTCCAATCCAGACGGATGGATTCAACGCACCTCTGCTCGCCTTCGAGTTCCAATCTAGACGGAAAGACTCCTGGCACCTCCGTTAGCCTTTGAGTTCCAATATGGATGGACGGACTCAAGGCACCTCCTCTCACCTTCAAGTTCCAATCCAGACGGATGGACTCAAGGCACTTCCTCTCACCTTCGTGTTCCTATCCGGATGGACAGACTCAAGGCACCTCCTCTCTCCTTCAAGTTCCTATTCGGACGGACGGACTCAAGGCACTTCCTCTAGACATTGAGTTCCTATCCGGACAGACGGACTCAAGGCAATTCCTCCCGCCTTCGAGTTCCTATATGCATGGACTGACTCAAGGCACCTCTTCTCGCCATCAAGTTCCAATTCGGATGAACGAACTCAAGGCACCTCCTCCCGCCTTCGAGTTCCAATATGGACCGACGGATTCAAGACACTTCCACTTGCCTTCGAGTGCTTATCTAGATGGACAGATTCAAGGCACCTCCTCTCGCCTTTGAGTTCCTATCCGGACGGACGGATTCAAGGCATCTCCTCTCGCCTTTGAGTTCCTATACGGACGGACGGAAACAAGGCACCTCCTCTCAACTTCAAATTCAAATCCGGACAGACGGACACAAGGCACTTCCTCCCGCCTTTGATTTCCTATTCGTATGGACTGACTCAAGGCACTTCCTCTCGCCTTCGAGCTCTGATCCAGATGAATGGACTCAAGGCACCTCCTCTCGCCTTTGAGTTCCTATACGAATGGATGGACTCAAGGCAGATCCTCTGACCTTAGAGTTCCTTTCTGAATGGACGGACTCAAGGCACCACCTCTCGCCTTCGAGTTCCTATCCAGACAGAAAGACTCCAGGCACCTCCCCTCGCCTTCGAGTTCCAATCTGGTTGGACGGACACAAGGCACCTCCTCTCACCTTCAAGTTCCTAATCGGACAGACGGATTCAAGGCACTTCCTCTAGACATTGAGTTCCAATCCGGACAGACGGACTCAAGGCAATTCCTCCCGCCTTCGAGCTCCTATCTGGACGGACTGACTCAAGGCACCTCCTCTCGCCATCGAGTTCCAATCCAGACGGACGAACTCAAGGCACCTCCTCCCGCCTTTGAGTTCCAATATGGAGAAACGGATTCAAGACACTTCCACTTGCCTTCGAGTTCTTATCCAGACGGACAGATTCAAGGCACCTCCTCTCACCTTCGAGTTCCTATCCGGACGGACGGATTCAAGGCATCTCCTCTCACCTTCGAGTTCCTATACAGACGGATGGAATCAAGGCACCTCCTTTTAACTTCAAATTCAAATCCAGATAGATGGACACAAGGCACTCCCTCCCGCCTTCGAGTTCCTATTCGTACGGATTGACTCAAGGCACTTCCTCTCACCTTCGAGCTCTGATCCAGACGAATGGACTCAAGGCACCTCCTCTCGCCTTTAAGTTCATTTACGAACGGATGGACTCAAGGCAGATCCTCTGACCTTAGAGTTCCTTTCCGAATGGATGGACTCAAGGCACCACCTCTCACCTTCGAGTTCCTATCCAGACAGAAAGACTCCAGGCACCTCCCCTCGCCTTCGAGTTCCAATCTGGATGGACGGACACAAGGCACCTCCTCTCACCTTCAAGTTCCTAATCGGACAGACGGATTCAAGGCACTTCCTCTAGACATTGAGTTCCTATCCGGACAGACGGACTCAAGGCAATTCCTCCCGCCTTCGAGCTCCTATCTGGACGGACATACTCAAGGCACCTCCTCTCGCCATCGAGTTCCAATCCAGACGGACGAACTCAAGGCACCTCCTCCCGCCTTTGAGTTCCAATATGGAGAAATGGATTCAACACACTTCCACTTGCCTTCGAGTTCTTATCCAGACGGACAGATCCAAGGCACCTCCTCTCACCTTCGAGTTCCTATCCGGACGGACGGATTCAAGGCATCTCCTCTCGCCATCGAGTTCCTATACGAACGGACGAAATCAAGGCACCTCCTCAAAACTTCAAATTCAAATCCGTACAGACGGACACAAGGCACTTCCTCCCGCCTTCGAGTTCCTATTCGTACGGACTGACTCAAGGCACTTCCTCTCGCCTTCGAGCTCTGATCCAGACAAATGGACTCAAGGCACCTCCTCTCCCTTTGAGTTCCTATACGGACGGATGGACTCAAGGCAGATCCTCTGACCTTAGAGTTCCTTTCCGGACGGACGGACTCAAGGCACCACCTCTTGCCTTTGAGTTGCTATCCAGACGGATGTACTCAAGGCACCTCGTCTCGCGATCGACTTCCTATCCGGATGGACGGACTCAAGGGACCTCCTCTCGCCTTTGAGTTCCTATCCGGACGGATGGACTGAAGGCACCTCCTCTCGCCTTCGAGATCCTATCCGGATTGACGGACTCAAGGCACTTCCTCTCCCTTTCGAGTTCCTATCTGGACGAATGGACTCAAGGCACTTCCTCTCGCCTTCAAGTTCCAATCCACACAGTTGGACTCATGGCCCCGCCTCCCGCCATCGAGTTCCTATCCAGACGAACGGACTCGAGGCACCACCTATTGCCTTCGAGTTCCTTTCAAAATAGACAGAATAAAGGCACCTCCTCTCGCCTTCAAGTTCCAATCTGGACGGACGTACTCATGGCACCACCTCTCGCCTTCGAGCTCCAATCCGGACAGACTGTCTCAAGGCACCACCTCTTACCTTTGAGTTCCTATCCGGACCGATGAATTCAAGGTGCCTCTTCTCGCCTTCGAGTTCCTATTCTGATAAACGGATCTATGGCACTTCCTCTTGCCATCGAGTTCCAATCCGGACGGACAGACAAAAGGCACCTCCTCTCACCATCGAGTTCCTATACAGACGGACGGATTAAAGGCACTTGTCTCGCATTCGTGTTCCTACCCAGACAGACGGTCACAGGGCACCACATCTAGCCTTCGAATTCCTATCTGGACGGACAGACTCAATGCACTTCCTCATGCCTTCGAGTTCCTACCCGGACGAACGAACTCAGGGCACCTCCTCTCACCTTTGAGTAAAAATCCAGATGGACAGACTCAATGCACCTCCTCTCGACATCGAATCCTTATCCAGACAAACGGATCCAAGGCACTCCCTCTAGCCTTCGAGTTCCTATCTGGACGGATGGACTCAAGCAACCTCCTCACGCTGTCGAGTTCCAATCCGAATGGGCAGACTCGAGGCACCGCCTCCTGCCTTCGAGTTCCTATATGGACAGACAGATTCAAGACACTTCCACTCGCCTTCGAGTTCTTATCCGGACGGACAGATTCAAGGCACCTCCTGTCGCCTTCAAGTTCCTATCTGAACAGACGTATTCAAGGCACCTCCTCTTGCCTTCAAGTTCTTAACCGGACATACGATATAAAGGCACCTCCTCTCGCCTTCGAATTCCAATTCGGACAGACGGACTCAAGGCACTTCCTCCCGCCATCGAGTTCCTATTCGTACGGACTGACTCAAGGCACTTCCTCTCGCCTTCGAGCTCCTATCTTGATAGACGGACTGAAGGCACCTCCTCTCGCCTTCGAGTTCCTATCCAAACGGATGGACTCAAGACAGATCCTCTCACCTTCGAGTTCCTATCCGGACGGACGGACTCAAGGCACCACCACTCACCTTTGAGTTCCTATCCAGACGGATGGACTCAAGGCACCTCATCTCGCCTTCGACTTCCTATCCAGATGGATGGACTCTAGGCACCCCCTCTCGCCATCGAGTTCCTATCCGGACGGATGGACTCAAGGCAATACCTCTCGCCTTTGAGTTCCTATCCAAACGGACGGACTCAAGGCATTTCCTCTCCCTTTCAAGTTCTTATCCAGACGAACGAACTCAAGGCCCTTCCTCTCGCCTTTATGATCATATCCGGACAGACAGACTCAAGGCACCTCCTCTCGACTTCGAGTTCCAATCCGGAAAGACGGATCCAAGGCACTTCTCTTGCCTTCGAGTTCCTATCCGGAAGGACGGACTCAAGGCACCTCTTATCGCCATCGAGTTCCTATCCAGACGGATGGATTCAACGCACCTCCGCTCGCCTTCGAGTTCCAATCTAGACAGAAAGACTCCTGGTACCTCTGCTAGCCTTCGAGTTCCAATCTGGATGGACGGATTCAATGCACCTCCTCTCACCTTCAAGTTCCAATCCAGACAGACGGACTCAAGGCACTTCCTCTCACCTTCGAGTTCCTATCCAGATGGACTGACTCAAGGCACCTCCTCTTGCCGTCGAGTTCCTATCCGGACGAACGGATTCAATGCACCTATGCTCGCCTTCGAGTTCCTATCTAGAAGGAAAGACTCCTGGCACCTCCCCTCGCCGTCGATTTCCAATTTGGACGGACGGACTCAAGGCACCTCCTCTCACCTTCAAGTTCCAATCCAGACGGACGTACTCAAGGCACTTCCTCTCGCCTTCAAGTTCCTATCCGGACAGACTGACTCAAGGCACCTCCTCTCGCCTTCGAGTTCCAATCCAGACGGACGGATTCAAGGCACCTCCTCTCGCCTTCGAGTTCTTAACTAGATAGATGGAATCAAGGCACCTCCTCTCACCTACGAATTCTAATCTGGACAGACGGACTCAAGGCACTTCCACCCACCTTCGAGTTCCTATTCGTACGGACTGACTCAAGGCACTTCCTCTCGCCTTCGAGCACCTACCCTGACAGATGGACACAAGGCACCTCCTCTCGCCTTCGAGTTCCTATCCGGACTGATGGACTCAAGGCAGATCCTCTCACCTCTCACCTTCGAGATCCTCTCGCCTTTGAGTTCCAATCCAGATGGATGGACTCAAGGCACCTCGTCTCGCCTTCGACTTCCAATCTAGATCGACGGACTCTAGGCACCCCCTCTCGCCATCGAGTTCCTATCTGGACGGTTGGACACAAGGCACCTCCTCTCGCCATAGAGTTCCTATCCAGACGGACGGGCTCAAGGCACTTCCTCTCCCTTTCGAGTTCCTATCCGGACAAACGGACTCTAGGCACTTCCTCTCGCCTTTATGATAATATCTAGACAGACAGACTTAAGGCACCTCCTCTCGACTTCGAGTTCCAATCCAGACAGACGGACAACGTACCTCCTCTTGCCGTTGAGTTCCTATCCAGACGGATGGATTCAACGCACCTCCGCTCGCCGTCGTGTTCCTATCTAGACCGGAAGACTACTGGCACCTCCCCTCGCCTTCGAGCTCCAATCTGGACATGCGAACTCAAGGCACCTCCTCTCACCTTCAAGTTCCAATCAAGACGGATGGACTCAAGGCACTTCCCCTCACCTTCGAGTTCCTATCCGGACGGACTGACTCAAGGCACCTCCTCTCGCATTTGAGTTCCAATCCGGATGGATGGACACGAGGCACCGCCTCCTACCTTCGAGTTCCTATATGGATAGATGGATTCAAGACACTTCCACTCGCCTTCGAGTTCTTATTCGGACGGACTGATTCATGGCACCTCCTCTCGCCTTCGAGTTCCTATCCGGACGGACGGATTCAAGGAACCTTCTCTCGCCTTCGAGTTCTTAACCGGACAGACGGAATCAAGAAACCACCTCTCGCCTTTGAATTCCAATGCGGACAGATGGACTCAAGCCACTTCCTCCAAGCTTCGACTTCCTATTCGTATGGACTGACTCAAGGCACTTCCTCTCGCCTTCGAGTTCCTATCTTGACGGACGGACTCAAGGCACCTCCTCTCACCGTCGAGTTCCTATCCAGATGGATGGACTCAAAGCATATCCTCTCACCTTCGAGTTCCTCTCCGGACGAACGGACTGAAGGCACCACCACTCGCCTTTGAGTTCCTATCCAGACGAATGGACTCAAGGCACCTCATCTCGCCTTCGACTTCCAATCTGGATGGACAGACACTAGGCACCCCCTCTCGCCATCGAGTTCCTATCTGGACGGATGGACTCAAGGCACCACCTGTCGCATTCGAGTTCCTCACCAGATGGACGAACTCAAGGCAGTTCCTCTTCCTTTCGAGTTCCTATCCGGACGAACGGACTCAAGGCAATTCCTCTCGCCTTTAGGTTCATATCCTGACTGATAGACTCAACGCACCACCTCTCGACATCGAGTTCCAACCCAGAAAGACGGATCCAAGGCACTTCCTCTTGCCTTTGAGTTCCTATCCAGACGGACGGACTCGAGGCACCTCCTCTCGCCATCGAGTTCCTTTCCAGACGGACGGATTCAATGCACCTCCGCTCGCCTTCGAGTTCCTATCTAGACGGAAAGACTCCTGGCACCTCCCCTCGCCGTCGAGTTCCAATCTAGATGGATGGACTCAAGGCACCTCCTCTCACCTTCAAGTGGCAATCTAGACGGTCGGCCTCATGGCACCGCCTCTCGCCTTTGAGTTCCTATCTGGACAGAGAAACTCAAGGTACCACCTCTCGCCTTTGAGTTCCTTTCAAAATGGACGGATTCTAGGAACTTCCTCTCGCCTTCGAGTTCCTATCTGGACAGACGGACTCAAGGCACTTCCTCTCGCCTATGAGTTCATATCCGAATGGATGGACTCAAGGCACTTCCGCTCGCCTTCGAGTTCCTATCCGGACTAACTCAAGGCACTTCCTCTCGCTTTTGAGTTCATATCCGAATGGACGGACTCAAGGCATTTCCTCTTGCCTTCGAGTTCCTATCCGGATAGACTGACTCAAGGCACCTCATCTCGCCTTCGAGTTCCAATCCAGACGAATGGACTCAAGGCACCTCCTCCCGCCTTCGAGTTCTTTTATGGACAGTCAGATTCAAGACAATTCCACTTGCCTTCAAGTTCTTATCCGGATGAACAGATTCAAGGCACCTCCTCTCGCCTTCGAGTTCCTATCTGGATGGACGGAATCAAGGCACCTCCTCTCACCTTCGAATTCCAATCCGGACAGACGGACTCAAGGCAATTCCTCCCGCCTTTGAGTTCCTATTCGTACAGACTGACTCAAGGCACTTCCTCTCGTGTTTGAGCTCCTATCCAGACGGACGGACTCAATGCACCTCCTCTCGCCTTCAAGTTCCTATCCGGACGGATGGACTCCAGGCAGATCCTCTCACCTTCGAGTTCCTATCCGGACGGACGGACTCAAGGAACAACCTCTCGTCTTTGAGTTCCTATCCAGACGAATGGACTCAAGGCACCTCGTCTCGCCTTCGACTTCCAATCCGGATGGACGGACTCTAGGCACCCCCTCTAGCCATCGATTTCCTATCCGGGCGGATGGAGTCAAGGCACCACCTCTTGCCTTCGAGTTCCTATCCAGAATGACGGACTCAAGGCACTTCCTCTCCCTTTTGAGTTCCTATCCGGACGAACGTACCCAAGGCACTTCCTCTCACCTTTATGTTCATATCCGGACTGACAGACTCAAGGCACCTCCTCTCGACTTCGAGTTCCAATCCGGAAAGACGGATCCAAGGCACTTCCTCTTGCCTTCGAGTTCCTATCCAGACAGACAGACTCGCGGCACCTCCTCTCGCCGTCGAGTTCCTATTCAGACGGACGGATTCAACGCACCTCCACTCGCCTTCAAGTTCCTATCTAGACGGAAAGACTCCTGGCACCTCCCCTCGCCTTCGAGTACCAATATGGACGGATGGACTCAAGGCACCTCCTCTCACCTTCAAGTTGCAATCTAGACTGTCAAACTCATGGCACCTCCTCTCGCCTTTGAGTTCCTATCCGGACAGACGGACTCAATGTACCACCTCCTGCCTTTGAGTTCCATTCAAAATGGACGGAGTCATGGCACTTCCTCTCGCCTTCGAGTTCCTATCTGGACCGACGGACTCAAGGCACTTCCTCTCACCTTTGAGTTCATATCTGAATGGATGGACTCAAGGCACTTCCGGTCGCCTTCGAGTACCTATCCGAACAAACTCCTCTCGCTTTTGAGTTCATATCCGAATGGACGGACTCAAGGCATTTCCTCTCGCCTTCGAGTTCCTATCCGGATAGATTGACTCAAGTCACCTCTTCTCGCCTTTGAGTTCCAACCCAGACGGATGGACTCAAGGCACCTCCTCCCGCCTTCATGTTCTTATATGGACAGTCGGATTCAAGACAATTCCACTCGACTTCAAGTTCTTATCTGGACGGATAGATTCAAGGCACCTCCTCTCGCCTTCGAGTTCCTATCTAGACGGACGGAATCAAGGAACCTCCTCTCACCTTCGAATTCCAATCCGGACTGACGAACTCAAGGCAATTCCTCCCGCCTTTGAGTTCCTATTCGTACGGACTGACACAAGGCACTTCCTCTCATCTTCGAGCACCTAATCAGATGGACGGACTCAAGGCACCACCTCTCGCCTTCGAGTTCATATATGGACAGATGGACTCAAGGGAGGTCCTCTCACCTTCGAGTTCCTATCCGGATGGATGGACTCAAGGCACCACCTCTCGCCTTTGAGTTCCTATCTAGAGGGATGGACTCAAGGCACCTCGTCTCGCCATCGACTTCCTATCCGGATGGACGGACTAAAGGCACCTCCCCTCCCCTTTGAGTTCCAATCTAGATGGACGAACTCAAGGAACTTCCTCTCCCATTTGAGATCCTATCAGGACGAACGGTCTAAAGGCACTTCCACTCACCTTCATGTTCCAATCCAGACGATCGAACACGTGGCACCTCCTCTCACCATCGATTTCCTATCCAGACGGACGGACTCGAGGCACCACCTCTCGCCTTCAAGTTCCAATCTGGACGGACGTACTCAAGGCACCACCTCTCGCCTTCGAGTTCCTATCCGGACGAACGGTCTCAAGGCACAACCTCTCGCCTTCGATTTCCTATCCGAACCGACGAATTCTAGGTGCCTCTTCTCGCCATCGAGTTCCAATTCGGACAGACGGATCCAAGGCACTTCCTCTTGCCATTGAGTTCCAATCGGGACGGACGGACAAAAGGCAACTCCTCTCACCATCGAGTTCCTATACAGAAGGACGGATTAAAGGCACTCGTCTCGCCTTAGAGTTCCGACCCAGAAGGACGGACTCAGGGCACCACCTCTCGCCTTCGAGTTCCAATCTAGACAGACAGCCTCAAGGCACTACCTCTCGCCTTCGTATTCCTATCCGGATGAATGGACTCAAGGCACCACCTCTCACCTTTGAGTACAAATCCAGACGGACAGACTCAATGCACCTCCTCTCGACTTCGAGTTCCTATCTGGACAGACGGATCCAAGGCACCTCCTCTCGCCTTCGAATTCCTATCCAGACGGAAGGACTCAAGCCAGCTCCTCTCACCATCAAGTTCCTATCCAGACGGACGGATTCAACACACCTCTACTCGCCTTCGAGTTCCTATCTAGATGGAAAGACTCCAAGCACCTCCCCTCGCCGTCGAGTTCCAATCCGGACGAATGTACTCAAGGCACCACCTCTCACCTTCGAGTTCCTATCCAGACGAACGGTCTCAAGGCACAACCTCTTGCCTTCGAGTTCCTAACCGCCTCTCGCCTTCGAGTTCCAATCTAGACGGATGGACTCAAGGCACTTCCTCTCGCCATCGTGTTCCTATTCGGATGAATGGACCCAAGGCACCACCTCTCACCTTTGAGTACAAAACTAGACGGACTGACTCAATGCACCTCCTCTCGACTTCGAGTTCCTATCCGGACAGACGGATCCAAGGCACCTCTACTCGCCTTCGAGTTCCTATCCAGATGGAAAGACTCCAGGCACCTCTCCTCGCCTTCGAGTTCCAATCCAGACGGACGTACTCAAGGCACCCGCTCTCGCCTTCGAGTTCCTATCCGAACGAACGGTCTCAAGGCACAACCTCTTGCCTTCGAGTTCCTATCCAGACCGACGAATTCTAGGTGCCTCTTGTCGCCATCGAGTTCCAATTCGGACAGACGTATCCGAGGCACTTCCTCTTGCCATCGAGTTCCAATCGGGACGTACGGACAAAAGGCAACTCCTCCCACCATCGAGTTCCTATACAGAAGGATGGATTAAAGGCACTCGTCTCGCCTTCGAGTTCCTACCCAGAAGGACAGACTCAGGGCACCACCTCTCGCCT